>CAKAKQ010033615.1:0-21545 GCA_916700675.1 Helicolenus avius
AGAGCACAGTTGGAGGGCCCCCTCCTGCTGTTCGATTGGGTGAAATGGGTAGCGGTGTCAGATCAGGAAGTAATTGCCTCCTCTATGGATAGTTTATGACCCTGTTTACCCTGTGAAGAATAGCCCCTTCACATATCCCTCTTTCTGGTGGCGGTACTCTATCAGGCTGATGGTTGATGTAGGTGCCCTCGCACTATTAGAGAACAAAAAGAATGTGCACCTTGAGGCTGAAGGAAACAATTCGAGCTGTATTGTGCGGCATTGAGAGGGGAATTGATTGCTTACCGAGCATTGTGTACTCGCACGGAAAAGGTTTTTCTTGTCCATTGGCTAAATTGGGAAGCTTCATTGTGGAAATATTCCCTAGATGCCCCGACAGTGCTGTCTAAATCCTAAATAACACTAGACAGGTTGTATTGTGTGGTTTGGTTTTGTGTGGCTCATCAGCCCCCCTGCCAGATTGGCGCTCCCTCTACCAGGACCCCCTAGTCTGCTTTGGCAAATCCTCTCTCTTCCTCTCTGTCTGGTTCTGGCAGGCCTGACGCTTGGTATCGCTGATGCCAGAAAAGCAGTTTTCCAATCCTCTTTGAGTCCAGTTAAAGATTAACAGCAGTATGTCTACAGAGCCAGGAACCTTTATTGCTGTAAATACCTTTTCAGCTTTTGTTTAGGGGATGTTCATTCAGTGCGATTGCAGAAATTGGGGAAATGGGCAGTCCATACAAAACACACCGTGAACAGCTGTCATTGTTTGACATCTGTAGAGACACAAGGACACTGCTGGGATACATTTATTCCAACATTTGGATATTTCACTGACATGAAACAAAGACAAAATAAAAAAATACTTCTCTGACTCTGTAAAAGTGACGATATTTCCACCAAATATGTCTAGCCATACTAACAGCGTGGCTCTAGGATGGCAATAACAGTTGTCCACTACTTTAGTCGTCAAGACTGAAACATCTTAACAACTACTGGATGGATTGCCATGAAATGTAATACAGACATTCATGTTCCCCAGGTGATAATCCCTCATGACTTCTCCTGACTTCTCCCCTAGCACCACCAGTGCTGTTGACATGTTGGGTTTTTAGTGAAATTTCTCAACAGCTATTTGAAAAATTGCCATAAAATTGGGGAGATATATCAATGGTACCCAGAGGATGAACCCTCATGACTTTCTCTGACCTCTCCTCCTTCTGTAGTGCCACCAGCAGCTCAAAGTTTTTCACTTATCAAGTGAAATATATCAACAATTACTTCAGGGATCTTTTAGAGGCATTCATGGTTCCCAGATGATATATCCTAATGACTTTGGTGATCTTATGACTTTTCCCGTAGTGCCACCATGAGGTCAAAATTTTAAATGTATCCAATACATGACCTACAATATCTAAAGCTCAGCTCTACTTTGTGTTTACTGCTAATTATCAGCTGATAGCATGATATCACGCTGAACTGAGATGGTGAAGCAGGGGGCAATCTCTGGGTTTGAAAAGTGAAGCCAATGAGGAAGTGCCTTAAACTTGCATTCTTTCTAATAGCCAGCAGGGGGCGACTCTTCTGGTTGCAAAAAGAAGACTGATTGTATAGAAGTCTATGAGAAAATGACCCTACTTCTCACTTGATTTATTACCTCAGTGAACATTGTAAACATTAGTTTATGGTCTCAATCGCTAGTTTCAAGTCTTCTTCAATACAGCATGATGTTCATTTAGTAAATTATGGTCCCATTTAGAGTCAAATAGACCATAAAGAAGGGTATGCATTAGTGGCGTGGCTACCTTGTGATTGACAGGTTGCTACCAAGGCGTTGTCCGGTCTGGGAGTTGTCCGTGTTTTCGTCTTACGTCTAAAAAGGTCTTGTTCAGCGTTCAGTTGTACTTAGCTCCACTCTTTCGTGTCACATCTGGTTATAAAGAACCAAAATGGAGACGGCTAAAATGCCAAACTCGAGGCTTCAAAATGGCAGTCCACAAACCAATGGGTGACGCCACGGTGACTATGTCCACTTCTGATGGTAAACATTGTAAACATTATAGCTAAACACCAGCATTTTCAATTGTTACTGTGAGCATGTTGCCACAGTGTTTGCATCTCTGTGCCTAAGTACAATCTCACAAAGCTGCCAGCACGGCTCTATATGACATATCATCACTCTGCTATCCATGATCTGATTTAATCCATCCTTAATGATTGAGGAGGATGAAGCTGTACAAGGTTGTCTTGCCTCTAATTGCAGAGAATCAGTCTCCAGTATCCACAATTATCTAGTCAATCAGGTAGAGAGTTAGAGAGCACATTGGTCAAATGAGTCATCACTCTTCTTGTATTCACTCTCAGTACAGTACATCTTCTTAACAAGTGTCATTACTAATATAAGATGAATTATTTGCCTTATTTATACATAATTAATGTAAGTGGAAATGCAATTTCTGGTGGTACAGACGAAAGGGAAGTGCTTCACTTTCAATGCTAAGTATGCATGTAAACAACTATTGAGTTTTTGAATTATACGAAGAAGTGAAAAAGAACATTTCAATGAAGATTTTCAAGGAATGGAGATTTAAGGGTTTGATAGCGCAGTGTCCTGCTTCTTGAGACTCTTTGAGGTTGAATAATAATTTGATTTCTAAAGTAAGATGAATAAGAGTATGAGATTAAAGCCTAAGTTAAACGGCTAACATGCCCATTTTTGTGTTAACTATCTGCTCAGCTAAAATGTGCCCTTGTATCCGGTGTAGACAGGAGAGAAGGGCTTCAGCCATTAGTGCGGTGCGCTCTCAGCTGTCACACAGGAGGCCGTGCAGTGAAGGATGGGTGTCAGCTTTATGAAAGAGGAATGTGATACCTGTGCTGTCAGGAAGGAAAAGCTGGAGGGGTGGAAGCAGAGAGAGGCAGGAAACAAGCTTGTAGAAAAACCCCCCAGAAGATAGACGGAAAGATATAGACTTTGAAAGACATCACACAATGATGTGGCGTCAGTGCCCATGAGGCGAAATCATCACCTCCATCCCTCCTCACACCCTCAGAATAATGGCAGGATTTATCACATATTCCCTATTCACAGGGAAGATTTCTCCAACAGGGAGGAGATGACATAAAAATAGCATTTAAAAGTTTAGAAGCAGCTCTATAGCATGAAAGTACGATTGCTGAGCTACGCCCAACAAAAATATCTCGTTCAAATCCCCCTTCATATGCTGAAAAACGTCCAACTGTGAGCCACGATGAGAATGCCAACTTCAAATGTCTTTTTTTTTCATATTGTCTTCATCTGAATCTGAAGTGGGAACAGATGCACAGCAAGCTGGGCCCTCTGTGTCTGTATTTTGTCTGTGCATCTGTATGTGTTGCATAGTCCTTTGTCTCACTTTTAAAGGCAATTCTTTTGGGGCCTTTTTTCTCTGACAGCAAGCTCCATGAAATCCTTTTCACGCACATCATCTCAGACTGGTGTCAGGAAGGCTGGCAGATTGCGTCAGGTGTCGCAGGCTCATGTTCCGCCACAGAGATCGGCTCTATTGTCGACACGGCGGTTACATAAACAGTCATTAATGGCGTTGCTTTGTTAACTAAGGTGACAGATCCAGCGTGTCTTCTTGTGTTACACGCATCTGTACGCAGCAGACACTGTCCATCTTAACAAGAAATTCTCTGTCAGTCATAAAATTTTATTTCCACTGAAAAAACAACAACACAGCAGTAAATATGTCACCCCCTATAAATGATGACTTCCCCGTGTGGGCCAAATAGAAACAAATATGTCACATTGTAAGCTTTAACAATGGTCCCCCCTCTTTGTCTGTGACACTGATAGCAAACAGTTGCGATGTCCTGCTTGGGCTGATAAATGTAATGTGCGAGTGTTGTGGTTGTATTGTAAAATTTCTTAAAATCCAACAAAATAAAGTTTGGTAATGCCTCAAGGCCTAGCGGTGTACTTTTGAAAAATATTGGGTATCATTGGGTGTCACGAAAATGCAAAATATCACCTTTGAATATTATATGTCTATGGCTTTTATTGTGAAAGGTAAGAATGGAAGGAGTGGATCTGGTATGCGCTTCCTTTGTCAAGGTTGAAAGGAGTAATAAAGTTTGCCGTCTTGGTTTGGATTACGGAGCCTACGTGCTGATGTTTCATAAATAAAGGTGCAACTCAACCTGTTTCGCACAACCAGTGGGCTACTTCCGGGTCTGAGAAGTGAGGCCAATGCGGAAGTGCCTTAAACTTGAGAAAGAAGTCCAATTGTACAGAAGAAAATTACCCTACTGTAACCATTGTAAACACAAGTTTATGGTCTCAATCACTAGTTTCAAGTATTCTTCAATACAGCATGATGTTCTTTTAGTAAATGATGGTCCCATTTAGAATCAAATAGACCGTAAAGCAGGGGATGCTTTAGGGCGTGGCTACCTTGTGATTGACCGGTTGCTACTGCGGCGTTGTCAGGTCCGGGAGTTGTCTGAGTTTTCTTCTTAGAACTTTAACCCTTTCATAGTGTCTTTTCAGTTCAGGCAAGTTCATTGTAACCCTTTTGGTCACATGAAAATGTCTTAATCAGCGCTTGGTTGTACTTAGCTCCACCCTCTCGTATCACTGGTTGCAAAAAAACAAGATGGTGATGGCCAAAAACCAAGATGGTGACAGTAAAAATGACGAACTCGAGGCTTCAAAACGGCAGTCCATAAACCAATGGGTGATGTCACGGTGACTATGTCCACTTCTTATATACAGTCTATGCGCACAAAGTGATTGGTTGATGCGTTTATTCGTGGTGCGAAAGCTCAGAAAATTGACCTTGTTAAGTATTGAGTGTTAGCATGTAAACATTTGCTAATTAGCACTAAACACAGAATACAGCTGAGGCTGATGGAATGTCATTATTTTTTGAGGTATTTGGACATAATCCAAGTAGTGGTCACATTAAAATCATATTATACATAATCTCTACAGGCTGTGTAGTTTTCCCAGTAAATTGGCTTTGACATTATAATCAGTGGAGTGCCTCTTTAATTTAACCTGGTTCACACTGATCACACAAAAGGCTCAATGAAGCTACATGCTGAACACCTGTGATGAACATTTTTGCAGTATAGTCACCTGCACACATACGGGTAAATACAAGAGGTGAAAATGCCTTGTGTTGTAGAGAGTTAATGTGTTATCACCTTAATTGAGACAGATGCATTTTTAATGACCGGCCCTTGCTCAAAGCAAGAGAGGCATCAAATTATGCTACGCAAGTGAAAAATGCTAATGGATATGGCTCTGGGTCGCTGCTGAAAGACGAACTTTGCAGTTTTTTAATGTCCTTTCCCCCTTGGTGAAATTTTTTAACCTGCCTTTGTTTAATTCCTGAAAAGTTGCTGTTGTAGTTTAGCATAACCCCCAAATATGAAAACCTTACAAATACTATTATAATATTGAATTATTCTTAAGAATCTGTTGCTTGCTGTTTGACACAAAATAATGTAATAAATACAGACTGTTCATGGCTTCACGTTCCATAATAATATTCACAATCACCAAACAAAACATCTGTTTTCCTCCACAGTTCAGCGGTGTTTATCTCCGAGCTTCAGCTCTGACTGCACTCCAGAGGTGGCATTTTAACTCCGTTAACACCTGGAGAGAATCAGTCACATATCAAAGCAGAGACAGCTCAGCGTTGCGTGGACCACTTGTCAAATACACAACATAGGAACGCAAACACGAAGTACACAAATGTGTGTGCACGTATGCAGATGCACAAAAATGTGCATGTGCACCCACAGGCACAGACGGGCACGCAAATAGACTGATTTCCTTTGCTGCCATCTGTCAGTTGTAGGAGCCTCTGGGGAGTTTAAGGCTGCAGACTGTGCCACAGTTGGGTGCTAAAATGAACAGCAGAGCAGATGCTTGGGCTGCTTCTTTAGTAAGTTTCTATACCAACTCTCCAAGAGAAGACTCAGAAGTGCCAGTTTCACACTACGTGAGGATGCTTTCTGTGCTCCTGTCATGCGATAATGTCACTTATTTAACGGCACCCCTCGCAAACCGGTTGTAGAAACATCTGTGTTCTGTTTATGCCAGTTTTTGTGATGGATGGGCTGCATTAAGCTGAAGAAAGTTATGTCAAGACCTACAAAAGAGAACCCAGCAGGGGCCAATGCACTGACAAAATGTTATTTCTACACTATATTTTGTCATCACATACACATCTGGAACAATCTCTCTTATTACATTTGGAGTGTTCGACAAAGGCATTCTTACATAAAAAATCTTTTAATTATATTATATATTGTTATATAATAACATTATTTAAAATGTGACTGGAATATTATCTTGGAACATTGTCTCATAAAATAGTTAGATGTTGATGTTCTTTCTACATTGTTTCTATACAGTAGCAAACCAAAAGACCACCATGCCCTATTAAATCCCAAACATGCTGCATTAATAATAAAAAAGGATACTTGGGGCCAGCACAACAAGCTGACATAATATTACAACATCATAAAGTTGTTGGGGCGAGATTGTTACAGTAGCTGTTACAGTTCTTTAGCTTTGATTTGGAGTTACGTTTCTGGTCACCTGAAAAATGTGAGTCCAATTTCACTCTTTTAGCTCTGTTTTTGGTCTCCACCAAGTAAAATATCTGTCTCTTTAACTGCTAAATATTCCACTATGTTCATCAGCTGGCCGCTAACTTTGTCAGTCTGCTGTTTGGTGCTGGAGTACAGTGGGTTTATCTGAACTTTTTCGCTGAAAACGGCCGTCTGCTGCATCTGGAAATGAGGTTGATGAGATTGGTGAGAATGAACCAAAACAACGAGCTAAAAGATGCTAAAACAGAGTCTGCTACACCTACTACGTTGTAACACTGAAAGCAAAATCTAAAAGCAACATGGTCAAACATGTAAAACTGAATGAAACGTTACATTTTGAACACAAACAAATCAGCTTCTTTAGGTTTACTTCTTAAGGTTTAGGCAACAAAACCACTTACGTTTAGGGAAAAAGATCATGTTTTGGCTTAAAATAACTATGTTTGAAAAGTGAAAGTGAAACTCAAAGTTGTGAACACAAACACAACTACACATTGTTGGTTTCAAACCCCAGTCTCCTGGGTGAAAGCCCTGAGATTTGTGCCCCATTCATCACTCCCAACCTCCACCTCATATGCTGTTTCACGCCATCTATACAGCGCCTGACTTCCGCTTTTGCTCCTGTCATAATTACTACGGTCGCTAGAGATTGATGTCATTTTCTTTTATTCCTTCTTTCGGTGATCACCCATGTGAATCGATGATAAAACCAACTAGTAGGTGTAGCAGGCCCCTACTGACCCACATCTATGAGGATTATAACTACAGATAACGCCCATTTAAAGACCTGATAACAGTCGCAGCGGCTGGATAATTCTCCATGGGTTTGTCACTAGGAGCAACCCTTTTCACAATATACATATAGAATATATGTATATATACATATAGAAATAATAGAGCAGCTTTAATGTTTCAAAACTATTTGCTTAAACTGCTCAATTTTGCCTAGAGTTGAAAAAGACCTGTGAGTTTGCCAGCGCTCCATTACTATCGGGGCGAATGGAGAAGAAGGATGCAGGGAGGAAAAGGTTTGACACATTTGACGTGCATGCACCAATTATGACATCACCACCTCATTGTAAATAACTCCTCTCACACAATAGGAACCATAACCTATCAATTCCCAGTAGAAATGACTCCACAGCCTTGCATTAGTCATTGACGGATGACACAGTGAAGCCCCTCTTTCCATTGTTCTCGAAACATTACCCAAATTAGCCGAGTCTCTAAGCTCGCTCCCCGCTGATGTCACCAGAGCTCCTCTGCGAGAGCAGATTAGTTGCTAATATCATCTGTTTGAAGGAGTAAGCCTTTAAATAAGCCCTTTCTTTGAGGAGCGCTATACAGTTCTACTTTCGGATCGCCCTGTTTGGATAAAAGATTGTATGAAGCTCGGAGTCGTCAAAGAGAGGGGGGTTTCTTTCCTTTTTAGATCTGGGAAGTGTGTGAGCAAGTAGGGATTTAATGTCTTAAGGACACTTCACAAGGACACATCGTTATTGTCTAAGCACCCTGGAAAACAATGGGATATGAAGAGCTTGAGTTAATGCAGGTTTAAATGTGTCAATATGTCTATATTTTATAGATGATGAGATATTTGCACAAGTGTTCTAGTTCTGACAAACAAGACCCAGTCATCATTTGACCATAAGGTGTCTCAATTCTGTGCTATCACTTTTATGAGGAGACTGTAGCTCTTCTAAAAATGTCTTGTTTTGGAACAAATCTCTTCAAATACACCGGGCCACTCATAGGTCATCTCACACAAGGCACACGCTGGGTGCTGTGCTTCAAACTTTTGGATTTGGTGCATGATTGAGTTCACATGACACCATGTTTTTGCCTCACCTCTCCTGTCATTCTCCCCTTGTCTGCTGTCCAACACAACAAAGTAAATCCCCAAAAAGCAGAAATGTACAATCCTCCGTCTTGAAAACACATTAACCCCTTGCACAGTGACACCTCACCCATCGATTCCAGACTACCTTTTGTCAGGTTTGATTTCTGAAACCATTTCTCACACTCCTTAAAATGTGCAGGGTGCACTCTGTGGATCAGCAGACGCTGGCACCACACTGTGCGTTTGAAGTGATGATTTGATGAAAGAAAAGAAAAATAATGAAATAAACACTCAAAAAAAAAAGCATGCAATCGCTCAACTTTTCACCGCAACAATACAAGCTGAACACGTGAAGGTTAACAAGTGGGGCTTGTCGACCTCTCTTGACCAGTACATGCTTTCCTTTCCGTGCAAAAGGTTAGTGACAATCGTGGACAGAGGGCGTGACCCCGGTGTGTGCGGGAACGTCAGGATGAGGTTAAAGGTCAGAGAGCAGAGGCTGTGGGGGTAATAGGGTCAGACAGTGATACATTACTGTAGCCTTAATGCAAACAACTCTTCAAGATCTGATTGACACCAAAGAAGAGCAGGGGGACTAATATTATCATAAGAGATAAAGGTCAGTGATCAAAACATGTGATCTTCTAGTGTACAAACTGTGATTATCTATTTTGTTATCGCTATGCATCTTTTGCTTTTTGTGTGCCATTTCACACCACAGCAATAGACGGTCAGAGCAGGTGCTACTCCAGAAGCCCGGTGACGTAGTATAAAGAGCAAGAAAGTCTGCATAAGGAGGAGGTCTGTGTTCGTGTCCTGTGTGGAACCAAATGTCAACCGTTGTTCGAATTCACAACGTTGACCACATGTTTGAAACCGAAACCATATGTGACGAGTTGGAAATGAGAACGGCATTAAATGACACCCGAAAAGCTTAAAATGCAAAGAGAACGGAGTGAGACGTGACATGTGAAATGTCCTTAAAAGTGGCTTGCTATTTATACGCCTTCCTGTGAGATCATGTTGTATTGACAGATAGTATTACAGCATTGCTATGATGTTAGCCATTTCCTTATCTTTGTTCTTTATTTGAATCCCCATTAGCTTCCTCAATTAGCTTCACGTCAGCTTCTATAAAGTGGTTGCTAGTCTTCCTGGGGTTTTATTATCTAAAATCTAACATTGTCATTGTTGAGCCCTTGCAATCTGTTAAACCCCTATTTGTATACTTTATAAAAATCCATGGAAGTCAATGAGTAAATAAGCTTTTGACAGATGTTTGTTTTTTGTTGTGCAGTCATGCAATTACTTTTCACCTTACTTATTTAAAGTCGCATGCTTTAGTCCCGGTTTCTCCCTGACTAAAGAAAGCCTTGTGGTGTGAAAAGGATGCAGAAATACCAAGCGGAGCATGGAGATTATTTAGTGACCTTTAACCTTTAGAATGACCCCAATCACATCTGAGTCAGAGGTACAACTAACAATAATGAGTAATTATGGTTGTTAGCAGTTGTGAGAGACCTGGCCACTGATCAATCTCGCATCAATAGATTTGAAAGGTTAAAAGCTTCAGTGAAAGCATGGTGAAATACACAAAGTCATTATTTATCCCCAAATTTCTGCATAGAGAACACAATCCGACACACTTCACAGATTGCTTTATCTAGCTTCTTATGCCCAACACATTGTCTCACATAATTTGGAGATTTCTGTTTGCAGATAATGGGGTAATCTGCCAAATTCTGCGAGCAGAGCTCGTCACTGAAAATCTAACATGGCACAGGGCCGACGGATCACATTTTGGCTGCTGATAGGTACAAATCTGTTGCAGTGCGTCTGGAGCTTTTTGAAACAGTTCTTAATTAGAGGAAGCATCTGGACTAACCGGCCTGGAAAGAATGGAAACGTCAGGAAGCTATGACAGTTTTTGAAAAGCTTTACTTACAGTACAAGACAGGATTTGGACGGATGTTTTGTTTTGGGTGCACTGATGTTCAACAAGAACTTTCTGTCAAGTCGAGTCAATTTCATTGTATGTGGCCCAATATCACAAATTTGCTTCGAGGGGCTTTACAATATGTACAGCATACAACACCCTCTATCACTATAAGGATCTATAGACCCTCAATTTGAATAAGGGAACCCCCCCTTGAAAAACAAATATATATATAATAATTTTAACGGGAAAAAATGGAAGATGGCTGGAAAATTACGGTATGGACAAATTAAGGCATATATGAAGAATGTGGATCAGGAGGATGTTGAGCAACTTCCAGGTGATGATATAAACAAACAGAAAAGAAACAAGCACACACGCAGAGAGAGAAAGACGAGGACCAGGCCCGAAGTAATCAAAGAATAAGCAACTAACTGGAAGTTGAGGCAGAAATATGAGTTTATGGATTTAAAGGCCTCAACAGAGTCAGACTGTCTGATGCCCATAGGGAGGTTATTCAAGAGCAAACCAGTCTCCCGGGAAGGCGCATAAATAGACACTACACGGACATTCTGTGTGTCATGAGTACGCATTTTAACCTTTTCGTGTGTCATTTGTACGTCACGCAAATGTCCGCAGTTAGGTTTACGCAAAAAAGACCACTAAGTCAGTTTCAGGCAAGAAAACCACTTAGTTAAGGAAAAACCTCATGGTTGGGCTTGAAATAAGTAGGTAAACTAAAATATGTACGGAAATCAATGGAAAATACGTCAAAAACGTCACTAAAAAACACAAGACAATCGTCACTAATCGTCACTAACGTCACTAACGTATCTTACAAAACAAAACACCGGTCTCCTGGTTAGAAGTCCGGTGTTTGTTGGACCCATCTGCCCACCATAAGCGGTCTTTCGCTTTTTTATACTACGTCACTAGCTCTATACTAGCATTAGAGCATTTACATTGCAGTCAGTGCAGATACATGGCCTTTAAATGACATGCAGAAATCAAGAAAGGCGTTGCACGCTAAACGTCTTGTGCATTATTGTGCCATTCATAGGGCTGTGGGCGGGCTGTCCAGAAGAAGGTGACACGATAGGAAAAGATAGTCAGTAGGCTCGGCTAGGCTCGGAGCAAAGCTAACAGAATGCTAAGATTGTTTTGAAAATAAGAAATGGCAAGTCTAATATGATATAGACTTAACACAGAGACAGCAACGGAGTAGTAAGTAGAAGAGATTAAAACAGAAAATCAAGGAGGACAAAAGAGTAGACGGCGGTTGTCATTATTCACGGTGTTGAAGCTGCCAGCAGACAGTCCATTTTTATGAGCAACACCATCCAACCTTTCATTCTATAATGACAGTTATTTTTGAAACCCCTTGCCTTAACTAAAGATAGAACGCATTGTTCAGAGGAGCATATTTGCATGTGCAGTGAAGAATAAAACTGTGACCTGAAGACCCGGAGACAGATGAAAGTACTGGGCTCTGCGGTGGGCAGCCTGCCTGACAAGCCTGCGTACGAGAACCAGTTCCTCAGACAACAAGACTTGCAATTATCTCCACCGCAGGCCAATCAGACACACCGCGCTGAAGCACGGAGACCGCAATCAATCTCCAATGCTCGTAATGAGAAACATATTTTTCTCTGCCAGTGAAAAGATAATCAGCAGCTGAACGGAAGGGTCAACAGGTCTCCGCTGCAAGGATGTAGTGAAACAAATAACACAAATCTCTATCAGCCTCCACAGCTCTATAACTGTATCCTTAAACAAGGTTACCTTCAAAACTGCAGACCCTTAACACAGCTGCTGGCTGTGGTATCGATCAGTGAGTGTGTGTGTGTGTAGCAGCAGTTCCGTGCTCTATGTAATGCATTGATGTGAATTTATGATATACAACATAGTTCACTCTAATGCTTTCAATGTAAGAGGAACATGTGCTTGTTGTGCCTCTACTATGTGTCCTAATGTGACTGAGGAAAAGAATGACGGATGCTAAGTGCTGTCAAAATGTGTTAAAGGGAATAATACATTTTCATATAATTACTAGAATCCTAAATGGACTAAATTTTCCAACCAAATCTTAACATTGTGGTGAAAAAAAAACATAGCTTTTAAGATTAACCCGAGGAAAAATATTGAAAAATTATTAAAGAGAATACATTAAAGCCACATGTTGTTAGAAATCAGTGTTTCGGTTCACTCATTATTCATTTCAGTACCCTTTGAAGTACATGTGTGCACTGTATTTGGCTACATCATTTAATAGTTTGGGTCATTAAAGCCTACAGAGGGAATGTATATCCAATACAATCAGACATGCTTGTATCTCTCAACGGGGCTTTAATGTGATACAGAATTACTCTTCAAAATAAGCTTTCTAATGTAATGTTACACACTTTACAGCAAGATACTGCAGTTTAAAGTAAAGTTTGACATTTCTTTGGGGTACGATGAGAACATGAATCTCTCATATCTGTAAATATGAAGCAGATGCAGCAACGGCCAGCAGCTGATTAGCT
This sequence comes from Helicolenus avius, assembly GCA_916700675.1. Taxonomy (NCBI): domain Eukaryota; kingdom Metazoa; phylum Chordata; class Actinopteri; order Perciformes; family Sebastidae; genus Helicolenus; species Helicolenus avius. Next base: position 12,899 of record CAKAKQ010033615.1, read on the forward strand.
TAGCGCAAACACGAAACCACGACTTAAGGCGCAAATTACGATACGATACGATACAACTTTATTGTCAGTTTGCACTGAAATTCATTTTGCATCCATAGGCAGCTCAGTTTGAGAGAAAGTACACATACAATAGACATACTGTTACCATAAACAGACAGACAAGTAGGACACATCAGACAAAAACACAAAACACATCACAATTAACCATACATAACCCATTAAAAAATTACCATCTCCTTAGCAGCAAACAAGTTATATCACGTCTGTTTAAGCTGTACAAAAACCATAGAGCCGATGCATGTATTTCCCAGAATGTCAAACTACTTCTTTGAAAATATTTGGGTTGACCCCAAAAAGTTGACTATTTAGAGCCTGATTTGCAGTGGCAGAAAAATGTGGTTATGAAACAAAAGGATCATTCCATTCAGGCATTGTGGGGCTGCTGAATGGCAGATTTTACATATAATTTCTTGGGCTCTCCCAATAAACCATGATATATATGGCCTATTTTGGTATAAATATCAGCCTCTTAGTAATACTATTAATAAAAAAATTAAAAATGTTCTTTCAATCAATCTCTCTAATTGGGCATGAAAAAATCACCATAAGTTGCACAATCCAAAATTTGCAGGACCATCGGAGCAGCATCTTGGCGAATATCCTCAGAAAGCTAAGCGCTAAGCTAAGCTAACAGGCTCCAGCTATCAATCCTCTGTTCTAACTCGACAACAAAGCGAAGCACATTTCCCCAAACTGCTCTTCGATGGTGTTTGTGTACTTTACCTTCTGCTCAGACACTGACAAATGTATCCCGACCCTGTGAGTCCCACTGTGCTGTTTAATAGGCGTAAGCATCTCATGATTGCGTACAAATTGCTTTCTATAATTTAATATTTGTAATAATTGCATTAATTAGTAAGATGATATCATTCCTGTGGTGGGTCTCTGTGTGTAAAAGTGTGCGCAATATGCAATGTGTATGTCCGTGTGAGTGTGTGTGGAAGTTAATGGTGCTTGTTTTTATTTTGTCATTGTTTGCGAGATGGAGGTGAAACCAATTCCAGATAATTGGAATCAGTAATTGAAATTTATGTTTCCACTTATGTTACCCTCTCCAATTTTTTATTGGGCTAATAAGAGGAATACATGGGTGCTCTAAGTTTGACAGTGAAAAAACATTAAATGATATAAAGTGAAAGCAGAAAAACACGCTAAATAATACAACAAATCCATTCATTACGCTCTTGTGTGTTTTTTATTGGTGGGGAAAATCCAATATCTCATTTCTCACATCCTGCTGCGTGGCCTTTGAAGCTTTTGTAATTGAGAAACAGTCTAATTCTTTCATAGCTTTGAAGAGTTTACAACAAACTGAACAGATTATCTGAGGTTTCCTTATGCAATCTATTGTTTATTATCATTTATAAAATATGACTTCAAAGAAAACATTATCTTTTAAGGTATACTAGGAGTAAGTATTTTTCTATAATGTGTATATAAAGATAACGGTGAATACAAAAGGTGGGCGAGATGTGTTTCGAGGTGACCTCCAGTGTTCATCTGACCTCTTGTGACTCCCAGTTTATGACCTGTGAAAGGACACAAAGGCTTCTGACCAAAGCCATAAATCCATATTAGACACTGTGAAGGGGATAATTGGAGCGACCCCATTATTTATTATTGAAGGTTTTTTAAGATGCTACATTTCATATTTGCCAGTTGCTATATGTGGAGGACAAATTGCTTTTGCATTGACATGCATTAGCGGTGGTGGAGCTTAAAGACCCTGAAAACCCATTTTCTTAATCACCCTCTCACTGTGAGCAATGGAATCCAACATGACCAGAAAAATATCTGTCAAGGTTGTAACGGTTTTGGTTATTTCACATGAAAGATTTTATGTTTTTGTTTTGTCACACTGGCTTGAAGTAGGCGTGGCTCATTTGTTAAAAAGTGATGTCAGGTACTTCCGTGCATGGGTCCAAGAATCAGCTAACCTTCCCTCAGGGGATCTGTGTTTGTGTCCTGTGTGAAACGTAGTCAATTGTTGCGCTTTTGTTGTGTTTTTGTTGTGTTTTTCAGTCATTTTTAGCCAAACCATGTTTTTTTTTTTACTATGTTTTGTTGCCTGAAACTTAAGTAGTTTTGTTGTGTTTTGGGTTTTTTTTGCTTAAATTTTCAATGCTAATTAATCCGGGAGAAATTACGTTTCCCTCCAAACGTATTTTGTTATGCAGTGTAGCAAATTTGTTTTAATGCCACTAATTTCTTTAACGCAATAACGCAATTGATCTTTCTGAGGTTGTAGCGAGCTCAGTTTTAAAGCTTGTCGTGAAAGGAGGTTAAATAACACTCCAAACTTGTGCTAAATTTTGGCGAGGAAAAACTGGCATGTCCATTTTTAAAGGGGGGGTCTCTTGACCTCTGACCTCAAGCTATGTGAATGAAAATGGGTTCTATGGGTACCCACGAGTCTCCCCTTTACAGACATGCTCACTTTATGATAATCACATGCAGCTTGGGGCAAATCATAGTCAAGTCAGCACACTGACACACTGACAGCTGTTGTTGCCTGTTTGGCTTAAGTTTGCCATGTTATGATTTGAGCATATTTTTGTATGCTAAATGCAGTACCTGTGAGGGTTTCTGGGCAATATTTGTCATTGTTTTGTGTTGTTAATTGATTTCCAATAATAAATATATACAAACATTTACATAAAGCAAGCATATTTTCCCACTCCCATGTTGATAAGAGTATTAAATACTTGACAAATCTCCCTTTAAGGTACATTTTGAACAGATCAAAAAATGTGTGATTAATTTGCGATTTAATCGTTTGACAGCTCTAATGGAAATGTCATTTTGTGAGGGACAGGGTTGCAATTGTGGGGTTGTTTGCTTGTTCTGTCAATCAAATGTGATGGAACCACACCCACACAGTTAACAGTGTTGAACTCTTAATAATAATAATTACTGTGAGGATGTTTTATCCAAACTTTTGGTCTCATTGTTGCTTATTTAGTCATGAATATTTACTTTCTTAGACAACTTCTTAAGATTTGAATCCAAGGATTTAATTTCTGGCTCACTATGGTGCAAAATAACCTCTCAAACATCTTTCCCACAGCTCTCATATAGTTTGGACTGATTGTCATGGAGCCTATTTTCTCCACTCCCAATTTGTAAGTTACTTGAGTTAATGTTGGTTTGTATGCTGAGAGGAAGGTGCACATTCGTCTCAGGTGCACCTTGGTTTGAAAATGAGGGGAGATTGATGCCACCTGGCTTAGAGTGGCACTAATTCCAGAGCTCCTCCCTGATTGGCCACAGAAAGCAGGTGACTGGGTATAAAAGCTCTTGGAAGGCAGCAAACTGGTTGGTCTCTTTGTTCCTCACTCTCCAGGGAGAATGGAGGAAGGCTAGTGTTTTGTGTACTGGAAGGTTTTTATCCCCATTAATTGTCTGCAGAGAACCCTAACTGATAAACCAAATGTTTTTCCTTTCTGTGGCCGGTCTGAAAGAAAAAATCAGTTTCTCTGGAAAATCAATGCCTGCATGCTGGTCCATCCTCCCCACTCACGCTATACCAACCATCCTCAAGCACAACACTGATGTTAGAGATGAAGAGAGAATATGCACCAGCCAGCAGGCTGCCCACACATTACAGTCACTCCAACTCCAAATTATGAGGAAATCTCAAGAAGTGTTTCTGGCACAAATCACTTGTTTTCGACAGCTTAAGTTTTGTGCTACAACACTGGCAGGGTGTCATCTCATGTAGCCTTGTTTTTTTTTTATTGTCCACACAGTCTGGGAGCAGGATAATTGTCATGCATTGGAAGCCGGGGAGCATGACGAGCACGGATAGACAGGGAGACACACCATATACTTGATACTGACAGAGCTACTGCTATTTGTCTCACCCAGAGCGGACCAAGCCAACCCTGTCTTTTCATCAATCAGTGGATTTTTCATCTGTCCATCTTTCTTTCTTACCGTCTTTTCCCTTTTTATACACCACTTTTTATGTCTCATCTTATCATATCTCTTTTCTGCACTTCATACCAATATACTTTTCCTTTTATAGTCTCCATACACACCACCCACAGGCTATTATGTGAACCATAGTGGTCAGTGAGGTTGTTAAGTGCATCGTATAACCTTCAAAATCAAGATTTTAATGGTCAAGCCATCTGCTATTGCACTAATCCTTTGTTCAGATTCATATATGGTACCACAATACAGAACACAGGGTGGGATCACTATACAGAGTTACAGAGAAGAAACGGCATGATTTACTTTTAATAGATTTGTAGCCATTAGGTGTTTCATTACAGAAGTAGATTTACTCTATATTTATGCTAAGAAATGTATTTTTGAAAAATATAATGTATAAGACACAGTTACAGTTTTGGCCTCCGATGTTTTTTTCAAAACACCTATAGGCTAGTATTACAGAACAGAATGCAACGTCTAATGCATTATTTAACCATCTCTATTTACAAGAGCATAATGTGCACTCTAAGTAAGATGTTTACTTCAAAGACATGTAAGAAGTCAACATAGTAACCGTGATGTCCCCCATTGGTTTGTGGACTGCCGTTTTGAAACCCCTATTTTGGCATTTTAGCCGTCACCATCTTGGTTTCTTTGCAACCGGAAGTGACACGAGAGGGTGGAGCTAAGCACTACCAAACGTTGAGTAAGACATTTTGAGGCGACCAAAATGTTACAATTAACTTTCATGAACTGAAAACACACCTTAAAGGGTTAAAGTTGTAAGACAAAAACAGACAACTCCGAGACCGGACAACACTGTTGTAGCGACCTGTCAATCACAAGGTAGCCACGCCCTAAATCATCCCCTGCTTTATGGTCTATTTGACTCTAAATGGGACCATAATTTACTAAATGAACATCATGCTGTATTGAAGAACACTTGAAACTAGTGATTGAGACCATAAACTCATGTTTACAATGTTTATTGAGGTAATAAATCAAGTGAGAAGTTGGCTCATTTTCTCATAGACTTCTATACAATCAGACCTCTTTTCGCAACCAGAGTCGTCGCCCCCTGCTGGCTATTAGAAAGAATGCAAGTTTAAGGCACTTCTACATTGGCTTCACTTTTCAGACTCTGCGGTAGCCCACAAGAGTCTCTCTCATATTATCTTCTCACTCATATTTCATATTTTCCCTGTTATTTAGTGAGATATGTGCTGCAACTCACACTATGTGAATATGTTTTATCTTCGGCAAAGCCACAGCGGCAGGATGACATTACTGCATATTAAAATCATGAGGATCTGGTTACAGCTCTCCGCTCAGGTCACAATGACATAATATTTAATAAAGGGAAATGATATCGCAAGCATTATTTTTGTTGTATGATATGAAATCTCATGGTACATGTCACATGCTTTCACGTTTCATTCACTGGTTTTCAATTCTTTTGTGGACATTCTTTCTCTCTGTGTGTTATGAGGCTGCAACGGTTTCCTAAGCAAGAGATGGATGGATGACAAATACTGAAAAATCCTCGGAAAATTAGAGGTAGTGATGAAAACATAATGGCTGGGGAGGCAAAGAGACCTGACCACTGTAGAAGTGGCCCGTTAAATGCACCTAATATTTTGCCATTAGGACCTATTACATCGAGCCATGACTATGTTTGGCATGATTGGATGCCGGGACCTTTAATAGAGCTCTTCGTATTTTTATCCCACAGGCTCTAAAAGCTTTGAGTGGTCTTGGTTGCCACTGCGGCACTTGAAGACACTCATGGATGCCGCAAGCCCAGACCGAGCTGAAATTATCATAAAACCCAAACATGGCCTCTCGGATCAAGTAACCACAAAAATAACGTAGATACTCAGCAATGAGGTCGGACCAAGTTTAGAATTTCTTATGTGGGTGCTTCAAACAGTTTTTTAATTACCTATTGCTCGCACAGGTATTGCTATATTTTCTCTCTTATCTGTGTTAAACCTCATATAAAAAGTATGAGAATCAAAATCAATCAAAAAGCAATTTCTCCCTGCAGTAATACGTGGTAATATCTGGAGTGAAAGGGGCGAGATGAGTCAGAGCTAGTTCAAATATTCCTTTACACACACATGCTGTGCTACTTCTGCACTGCGAAAAAGCAATGTCAAATATGTCTGGATGTGTTAGCAGCAAGCACACTTCTAGAGTTCCTGTACTCCACTGAACTGTATAGAACACATAGGGGGAAAAAACGTACTGCATTGCACCACTGTTGAAATGTTGTATGAAATGGAAAAACACAGTAATAATAAATCCAAGAGTGATGGCTGATGAGAGGTTTGAGTCTGCAGAGAGCTGTGGAATCAGAAGGAGCTATTTACTATTCTGATTCTGGTAGTTTTACTGTGTGAGGACAACCTCAGGGCTAAACTCCAACTTTTTTGAAGTAACAGAACTCTTTCTTTTTCCTCAAACATTTCACCTGGTGAGTTTGTTTTCACAGAGAAGAAAGAAACACTGGAAAGAAAGAATGAAAGGTTGAGTGGTGCCTTTTGAACTCTGACACCTTTTCTGACCTTGTGGCACTCTGGATCCACTAAACAAGCTTCCCTCTCATGAGATTAAGCCTCTTAACCATTTTGATCTTTTTGACCGAAGAGGAGCCCCACTGGGACACAGGGTGACCCTAACATGCCCCTTATGCTCCGTTTTGATGAATTGACCACTAAAGGTCAACAAAAGAAGAAAGTGCCACAGAGAGAGAGAGCTACTGATTCAACTGACCAAACTGAGAGCATTTACCAAACACATGATCACAGGATCTTTTATAGCTCATAGTGCTTCATGAGGTCTGACGCAATAGCTGGATACAAATTGCAACCAGAGTGAAGGGCTGTACACACGACTACATGTGAAAATTAGCCTTTTTTGTTAACTAGGGTATTTTTCAGAAATGTTATTAATATGCACTGTCCCTTTCAAATAAAATAATAAACTAAAAAAAAAAAAAAAGACATGAAAATGCCTTTGTCAAGGCTGAAAGAAAAGTTTGCAACCTTGGTTTGGACTGCTGAGCCTCCAAGTTGTTGTTTATAATCATCATAAATATAGGTGCAACTCAACCCATTCTGCACAACGTGATTGGTTGATGCCTTTATTCGAAGTGTGAAACAATCTCAGAAAAATCGACCTCCTTCTAGGAAAAAAAAAGATGTTGCTTTTTCCCAACGTAATATTTGCGTTCTATACGAAAGTATTCATGAAAAAAAACTAAAAACACTATATTGATGTGCGAATTAATCGCACAAAAAAACCTCCCCGGGTGTTTAAAAGCCTTTCAGGTGTGACTTTTTCAAAAAATCAAGTTTGAAGAAATTTAACACTAGAACCGCCAACGGGTAAAATTTAACCGCGGCTGTTTTTTGATTGTATGTCACTTTGTTTCAATCAAATATTCAAGTCCCCCAGTCTGTGATTTTTCCCTAAAAGTGCATTATGCAGCACCCCCCATTATTAAAAATTGTAAAGATAAAGGCAGATTTGCTATGGCAACGCCTTTTGTCGACGATTGTGCGTAATACAGCTGCATTCTAAGTCACAGCCAAACCTTCTATATGAAAAAAGAGTAAGAGATTTATGAATGTACATCAGGCCTTTGACTTGCTCAATGCATAGAGTAAAGAAGATGGTGGGGAGGCTTCAGGACTGAGTGATGTGTCCTGGGTTGATTGTAACTGTTGTTATGAGTGGCATAAAAGGACCGTTTCATTGCATTTTACAACCCTGTATTGTAGAATGATGAATAGATTGATCTTGTACCTTGAAAATCAATGCATTCTAATAGCTTTTACCGGTTGGCGGTTTTCGGTATACAACAGCGCCTGGCGGATCTAGTGTTAAACTAATGTACATTTGAAGCAATTCAAAAACAACCCATGTAGCCTAATTCTAAAATATGTCGTAGAATTAACGTAAGCAGTTGTGTTGCTAAATTAGCAAACAAATTAACCACAATTTTTCCATCTATGGTGTCAAATCCTCACATTATGTCTTATATGGTTTGGTGTCCTGTTTAGCATGGCTCGCTATATTTTTCTCTAGTTTCCATTAGCAAAGAGAATATAAATAGCCTAGCTTACTGACAAGTCAAAAGGGCATAAGCATTAGCCTATAAGACGATGCTAGTAAACATTGCATTGCATTTTTAATGTGAGCATAATTACAGATAGAATATTTATTTTTCCTTCACGTTCTCTCTAAACCAGAGAGAGGGACTTTGGTTGCAAAGACGTCAACACCGTGCAGAGATTTACAGTATCCAATGAAGAAATGCCTTATCCATCGTGTTTATGTATGTGACCCTCTGCCACCAACCTCCTGCTGAAGTTACGGTGCTTCTCAAACAGTGTTTGTCAGTTGTGTTTTATTATTGCCAGAAGTCTTTGTGCGGGTTACTTTCACTCCTGCGACCCTGACTTTCAGTCAAGTACAACCACGCAGAGAAGGCTTGTTCATTTTGGTCTGCCATCAATATACGACACACTGTCCAAACACGCTTGACATCGCCTCTTCGTCATGTTTGTGGTCAGCGAAGAACTCCCAGGTCAAATCAAACCAAAATGATTTGGCTTTTCTGTGGAGGCAGCAGAAGAAGAAGAAG
>CAKAKQ010033619.1:0-10463 GCA_916700675.1 Helicolenus avius
ATGCTCAGTGGCGCCCGGTCAATAAGTCATTAGTGGAGGCTTTAATGGCGGTTGCTCACCTTGTGAGGCTGTGCACTGACCCAGAGTCAAACCAGGGACCACCGGCGTACCACCCTCACAGATCCAAAGGACAAACAGGAGTGAGAAATAACTTGGAGGATAAGTTGAAGTTTCTATATTGTCTTCTGTGTTTGTGTTTTTAGAGTTGAGATCAATTTATTTTTGGCTAAACAACATTATTGGTGCCTTCATATTTACCATACACAGACATGAGAAAGGTGTCAAAATGGTGGAGGTCCGGCAGTTTCCCCCTGAGTAGCTCAAGCTAATAAAGTCTTTTTAAAGATCAACATCGTACCCACAGAAGCATTCACGTGAAAAGCATTGACACATCCTTAACCAGCATGGTTTGGCTATACTTCTGGCTGGACCAGATTCGACTGTTACCAGGCCATTAAATAGGCGTTATCGGTTGCTATAAGCATTAGGACTTACTACACTGTAAAAGTGAAAGCGAAACTTAAAAGTAACACGTTCTAACTCATGAAACTGAATGAAACGTTACATTTTGAACACAAACAAAAGGGCTTCTTTAGGTTTATGCAACAAAAAACGTCTTTAAGTTTAGGCACCAAAACCACTTAGTTAAGTTTAGGGAAAAACATTGTGTTTTGGCTTAAAATAACTATGTTTCAAAAAGTGAAAGTAAAACTTAATGCAAGTTTCACACGGGATGCAAACTCTAGCCTCCTGTGTGAAAACCCTGTTTTGTGTCCCATCCGTCAACCCCAACCTCCACCCAATATGGAGTTACACGCTGTGTGTGTACTACAGCTCCTGACTTCAGCTTCTGCTCCTGTATAATTACTGCAGTCGCTAGAGGTCGCTGTTTTATCCTTTTGTACCTTCTTACGGTGATCTACCAAGTAAATAGATGATAAAACCTACTATTGGGTGTAGTAGGCCCCCAAATTACCCACATCCATGGTGCTTATAGCGACCAATAATGCCTATTTTGATGGCACGATAACAGTCTAATCGGCTGATATTATCTAACCTTGCAATACTACATTTGCCCCTGTGAAGTCCTCACTATCTTACAAGTGCAATTCAAAGCCAGAAAATGGAACAAATAAATAAAAGAAATACTACAACCGAGACAGGAATAGCTTTAACCGGGTCAAGTCATGCTGTGTAGACATTGTAAAAAGATGTGATGGCAGGATTTAAAAGCAAAAAAACTCACAGCAAGATCAGTAGGCATTCATGAGGCCTGGAGACTGAGATCAAAACCTCTATGCATAGTGCATGGGCAGAGACGCGTTAGAAAGTCTCTTTCATGACTCCTCTCATTATGACCCACTCTGAACCCGTCTGACTTTTTTTACCGTCAATTCCTCATTTCTTTGCTTTCCACTCTCAGTCCTTTTACCCAACTTCGTCAAGCCTCTTATTATGAAAGACACCGCCAGTGCAATGGCAAGCTGCTTTGTCGCTCTCCTTTCCTTGATGTTTTCTTAATGTGGATAATGAGATATAGCAGCAGGCAAATCTTTTTTCTGTATATCATAAACAGCACACTTCATTATGTATCAACAAGTAGTAATGTTAAAGAGTTAAAGTCTTTCACCTTTACTCAAATGTTTTATGGGCCTAATAAATCAGGAACATATGTATAAGCACACCTTTGTCTTGTACAGCATGTACTTTATTCCTCTTTTGTAAAGACGTACAATCGTGTCCTGTGTTAAATCCATATAATGGAGAAGAATGCATAGTTTTCATAAACTTTCTATTTATGCAGACAATGAGACTCTCTCCCACAGTTGAGTCACTTTTAATTAGTGCTTCAAACATAAGAGGGTCTGGTAAAAGCACATCACGCCTTTAGTAAATTCATGTTAAATGGAGCAACAATGGCACACATCTGAGGCCTTTTTTTTTCTTACAATAATGGGATGCATTGGCTTATATCCCTCTTTACTTTGGCAGTGAGATAAGATATTACTGTGCTGATAGCCAATGTGTTTGTAGGTGCGCACCCAAGTGTAGTTTTGCCAAGCAGTTATACACTTCAAATGAACAAATTCATCGAAAATATTCTAATGCCGCAGAAGCATTGAAGTTACTGTGGTGAAGATCTGAGGTCAGCAGCATAGCAGAGCTTCTTGTGTTGTTTTTCACTTTTTAAAAAATGGTAACAAGACTCTTTTTTGCCTGTTTTATTCGTGCATGTGTGCTGTTTTGTGTATGCTGTTTGTTGTTGCAATAGTTCTTCATATACTGTATGTTGACTATATACATGTCAACTTCGTAACCTCTTTATTGATGAATGTAGGCCAGTAAAGAAACGAGAGAGTGTTAATGATAAACTTAAGAGGTGTGTGGAATTGCAAGAACACCAAGAGACTATAGCCACGTTAGTGGCTCTGTGAGGCTGTAGGCTACTGTAGCCTACTTGTCGTGTTTGAGCTTAATGTTAATGTCACCATGCTAACATCTGCACAATGACAATGCTAACAAGCTAATGTTTTGCAAGTATAATGTTCACCAAGTTCACAATTTTTTCACCACTTCTGTAGTGTGTCAGCATGCTAACATTGGCTAGTTAACTAAAAACCTATAGCTGAGACTGATGGGAATGTCATTTGTTTTGTAAGTAGCTTATACAGCAGTGGGCTACTTCCGGGTCTGAAAAGTGAAGCCAGTGCAGAAGTGCCGTAAACTTGCAATCTTTCTAACAGCCAGCAGGGGGCGACTCCTCTGGTTCCAAAAAGAAGTCTGATTGTTTAGAAGTCTATGAGAAAACATTGTAGAGATGAGTTTTATGGTCTCAATCGCTAATTTCAAGTCTTCTTCAATACAACATGATGTTCATTTAGTAAATTATGATCCCATTCAGAGTAAAATAGATATGCTTTAGGGTGTATGGTGGCTACCTTGTGATTGACGGGTCGCTACCACGGCGTTGTCCGGTCTGGGAGTTTTCTGTGTTCTTGTCTTACAACTTTAACCCTTTCACAGTGTGTTTTCAGTTCATGAAAGTTAATTATAGCCTTTTTGGTCGCCTAAAAACATCTTATACAGCGTCCGGTTGTGCTTAGCTCCACCCTCTGGTGTCACTTCTGGTTGCAAAATACCAATATGCCAACGGCCAAAATGATAAACTTAAGCCTTCAAAACAGCAGTCCACAAACCAATGTGTTAGGTCACGTTGACTATATCCATACATTATGCTATTTAGTCATACTTATTATTGGATAAATACAAATTTTGACCTTATGGTGGTGCTTGATGGAAAGTCAGAGGATCACTAAAGTTTTTACAATTCATCCTGGGGCATGAAAGTCTGCACCAAATGTTATGGCAATCTATCCAAAAGTTGTCCAGATTTTAACTCAAAACCACAAATGTAACCTAAAAAAAAATGTATATCAGAACTACATGTGAATCTTTAGTTTTTCCTCCAAGTATCAGCACCAAACTGCCTATTTTATTTCATATATAGGCAGTAAGCATTGGGCAATGGAATTTCACAATAATGTGGTTAAACTGGGTTAGTCAGATTTACTCTCAAATAACGCATGTACCAGTACCAGAGCTTCTGTCTAAAGTCCACCAACATCCCTCTAACCCCAGATCCCTCTGCCCCTTGTCAATTTCCTCTTTCTCCACCAGGCTGCGTGTGAGTTAGTGACTGGGAGAGAAACTGTAATTTCCAGGGAGAAGCGGAGAACTGGCTCAGGAGCGGCACGGCCTCGGGCCTTACACACAGCTCCTTTACCCAATCCTCAGAGGAACTGCCTGTAACCAGAACGATACCTGACAGGCGAAAAGAAAAAGAGAGGCCATGCAATGGTGGGTGGAGCCCAGTCGCAAGATATTCACATGAGCTCTGGTTGCAGTGTACTCTAGGAAATAAAACTAAAATAAGACTGAGCTGCTGGGACGTGTTATATAGGTCATTAATACAGCTCGTCATCCTCTGTGCATTGATCCAGAGGAGGCACATCATTAAGAGGCCATCTTCTCCACTTAAAATGTCAAGAATTACACCAAGCCCAGCTTACATTATAACTCTGTCATCTTTCTTACTTTTTCACAATTCAGTGGAGCTGAAGGGGGGAACTTTAATTTTCAAGAATCAACATATATACTTAAAGAGTAACTTAGGTATTTTCCCATGTTTTGTGTCTAATTGACTAATAGGGACAACATTTTCTGAAATTGGTCCAATACTGAGCGAGAGTGCTGTAGACGGCAGCCGCTCATGGTCTGCAATGTGTTCATATCAGGGAAAATTGGCACCGTCATTTACTTCCAATGTCTGACAACATTATGGAAAGAGTCTCGCTCAAGGAGAAGTCTCGTTCTGAAATCTGGCGAGGTGACGTGTTGCCGGAAGACAACGGTGGAATAGTGGAACGTCCATGATGGAAACGTGAGTGCCAACCGGGCAGAGTTTATTGTGTTGGAGTACAGAAAGCGTAGCTTAGTGTGTTGACCGCTTGTGTCATCTGGGGTTTCCCCATTATTAACCTGTGTCTCTAGATTGCTGGTTGATTAGAGTAATTTGGAATACCTGTGCCCGAAGTTTCAATTTTACTCCAATGAACCAGCTGCACACACAGGTTAGTAATGGGGAAAACCCAGATGACACCAGAGGGCATCACACTTAAAGTTATCTAAAATATTTCCAACGTCATGGCTGAATATTTAGATGATTTCGACAATGTGGGTCTTTGAATTTGATGGCCGGCCGTATTTATGTGAGCAGAACTTGGACACAATAACAAACAGGCCGAATAAAGCGAAAGGTAAAGAAAAAGGTTTTATTTCTCTGTAGGGTTCTTTCCATAATGTTGTCAGACACTTTTAATAACAATCTGAGCCTGTCAGTGGCAAAAACAAGCACTATTAGTCAACATAACATCATATTCATGCTGCTCACTTGCCCTTGCAGCTCGTTTTGCAGCGTTATCCCAAAATACTGGACCAATTTAAAAAAATGTTGTCACCATTAGGCACTTAAACACAAAAACATGGGAGAATAGGGTTCAGGTTGATACTGAACTCAAACTGAAAATCCTGAATTTACACTTTTAGGATTTAATAACTCGAGTAAGTCTTTCCTACAGCTATACACACCTATCAGCCATAACATTAGGACAGCATGGGCACCCTGACCGGTCTGCGGCTACTCAGCCCCATGAGCAACAAACTGCGATGCACTGTGTGTTCTGACACCTTTCTATCGGAACCAGCATTAACTTTTTCAGCAGTTTGAGCTCTAGTAGCTCTTCTATTGGATCAGACAACACGGGCCAGCCTTCACTCTTCACGTGCATCAATGAGCCTCGGGTCTGACCCTGTCGCCGGTTCACTGGTTTTCCTTCCTTGGACCACTTTTGGTAGGTCCTGACCACTGCTGACTGGGAACATCCCACAAGAGCTGCAATTGTGGAGATGCTCTGACCCAGTCGTCTAGCTAGCACTATTTGGCCCTTGTTGTCAAAGTCGCTCACATCTTTACGCTTGCCCATTTTTTCTGCTTCCAACACAAAGTTCAAGGACAAAATGTTCACTTGCTGTCTAATACATCCCCCCCACTGCCAGGTGCCATTGTAACGAGAGTCAATGTTATTCACTTCACCTCTCAGTGGTCTTAATGTTATGTCCGATCAGTGTAAGTGTCATTCAATGTGTCTTAAATTTGAAGCTGTGATTGATGTGAATGGGGATTTAAAATTTCAGTGGAACATCCTCCTCCCTCTTAAACCGTGCTTGCTCTTCCTCCAGCTCTTGTCGCTCCCTGTTTGCCTTCAGGCTGAGTGTAAACCTCAGTCTTCCTCTTGGACTTTTCCCTCCTCCACCTCTCTCATTCTGGCTGGCTTCAACTCCTCCTCCTCCTCCTCCTTCTCCTCTTCCTCTCATTGCTCTGAGTGGAGCCCAGCCCCCTTTTACTTGTCTCAGCTGGAGCTCTCACAACACTCCCACTCACACACTCAGGCCGTCCAGCAGTCGAGGAAACGTATCTATCATGACCGGGTATCATGACCCTGCTGGAGGACAACCTCCACGCTGAATCCCCCCACAACAACAGACGCCTTTTCCTCAACTGAACTTCAAGGCAACCTCTTTAAAAAACAGCATGAGGAATCTCTAAGGAAGTTTTGCTTCTTTTTCTTTTCAACCTCACTACATTTGAATTGTCCTCAACCTCAGGGATTGTTACAGGAAATATGAGTGTGAAGAAGAAAAAGACTGGGCTGGTCATCAGCTGGCAGAAGTCATTCTCCCTCCTGGCTCCTTGGAGGAAAGGTACAGTTACCTTCTATCTTCTTCTGTGTCTTTCCATAGCAGTTAGTGGTTTCAATTTCCCCACCAGCTTGTAATTTGTGTCTCCTGTGAGATGAGATGCATCAGTCACAGGGTATGTGTTATTTTGCCTCTCTGATCTCTCTCTCTAATCAAGGCATCGGTGTCAGTAAGCAGAAGGATGAATAGCACTCTGCGGGCTTCTGTGATGACATTTTAATTGAGTAGACGAAGTGTGAAAAACCCTCAGAACTGATTTAGCTGTGGGTCTACAGGGAACCCTTTGATGGGAAGCAAATCTGTAGTTGGTTAATTAAGTGAGATTAGCAGCTCCATCATTGGACTCAGTCGCTTTAATAAGAGTTTAATTGGATTCATTTTTCTTTCTAAAAGGCAATAAACTTCCAGGAGGAACTTTTAAGACCCAATTATTCATCTTCACTTGGCTGCTAATCATAAAACTTTTCATTTCGTTTTAACAAAGTCATATTAATGAAAACCGAGAGCTGTAAATACTGTGTGTGGTCTGGTTGCCCCAACAAAACAGTAATAGAAAACTCATGTAGGCCTATACCTCCTCCTCCATGTTTCTACTGTAACAGGAGAGTAGTGTAACTTATTCATTTTTTTTTTAACTGTTATTTTCTGATAGTGTGAATCATCATTACATGAACACATTATTAGATAGAGTTGCATTCGTTGTTCTGGGCACTTGGAGGCAGCAGAACAAGCTTTAAGCTGATATATTATCACCTTATAAAGTTGTCATGGCTAATGTGATAACACACCCAGCCACAAGCAAAGTAACTCATTTGAAGTCCTGTTTGTGTGCACCTGACAAACGGCAGACCAATATTCACGCATCCTTTTAGACTCTTTAGCTGCTAAATGCTCCACTGTGTTCTGCCTGATGTTGAGCAGGTAGTGCAGGGTGGGTTTATCAGAGCTTTTCCTCTGAAAACAGCTGCCTGTTGGAAACAGGGTTGATGAGAACGCTGAGACTGAAACAAACATCACATTTTCCGACTGTAAAACCAAAACAATTAGCTCAAAGTGGCTAAAAGCTATATATAAAAACTGCAGTCTTGGTGATAATTCTCTGTGGGTTTGTCTTTGCGGGCAACGCCTTCCACATAGCCTGAACATGACAGAGATGACATCTAGTCATATGACCAATGCAAACAAATTACAGCTTTAAAGCCGTATTGGTCAATTTTTTTTTTTTTCTTTTACCATTTGGGGCAAAACGATGAGCTAAAAGAGGTGGATAGAAATGGAGCAATTACGATTAAAAAAAGTAATTTTTATAAAACGGTCACTATATTCTGACAGTAGTGCATGAGACAGGTCATCTGAAAAAATAATCATGTGCCTCTGTGTCCTCCGGTGCTCTTAACGGCATCTGCAAGATTTCACAGACCGGACGAAAACAAGCAGTAAGAGCTGATCTGGAGTCTGCCGTGCAGTTGCTGTCTATGAGATCCGGCTGTCAATCACTCGCAAACTCCGATCAAACGGTCAAACTAGACAGCGCTGATCAAATATGAATCAATATTATGTTACTTTAATGCCTATTTCTCTCCTCAAATGATTTCAGAAACATCTTGTAGTGTACTGTTTAGCTGTAAAATGAGAAAGGTTGTGAGCCATGTTGAGATCAAGTTGAGGAAATACCAGGCACCGCCCACCAGCTGCAGTGCAGCCAATAGAAACGCTCAATAGGAACTCTCTCTCTCTGAAATGACCTGTGATTGGCCAAAGTCTTCCGTCACGAGCTAGATTTTTTAAAGCCTGAAAACAGAGCCATGAGGAGGTGCAGAAGTCTAATTTTCTCTCAGAACACTTGAATTACAATATGCTGAAAGGTAATTATGGGATTTTTGCCCAATGATGCCAAAAATATACTGCCTATTGAAGCTTTAAAGAGCTCCAAAGAGCTGACGGGGGACAGCAGAGTGGATGATTCTCTCTGGTTTCCTCACTACGGGCAACCCCCTTTCACATTACACATTTGATCCATTGCCAATATAGAGCTTTAAGGTGTGTAACTTCTATATTACAGCATGTGTCTGAAGAGTGATGATATATTCAGCTATGTCTGTGTTGAGTTTGTGAAAACTCTCTCTCGCTCACAGACAAGCAGCACTACACTAGACTGAGTGTGGTGTACTGAGTACATCCCTCTTGCCTTTCTAATCTTGGCGTCAGGTTGCTCTGCATTCCACGCGCAAGCCTCGTTCAGATATCACCGTCAGCTTATTTACAGTATGAGCCTCCACACCTGCCGAGCAGCAAATCCTCCGGGCGTCTTGTCGTGGGAGAGATGATAAATCTGCTCATTGTTGCAGCTCTGTGGGAGCCCCTCTCCGCTCCCTGCCTGACAGCAGTCACATTGCTCACCATGTTACTCAGAGTAAGAAGAAGAGGGGCCTTTGTTAACGTAACACTTACATTGTGGACAGTGTTGCTGTTTAGGTTCAGGAGGGAGCGGGGTATTGTCTGGGGGAGCCGTATGAGAATACACCGCCTTTCTCCAAACTGTAACATACATAACATCAACTGGCTGTAGATCTGATGTTCTTTGTTTCACGAGACTGCAGTAAAGTAAAGAAGAAACCAGAAACGTTCCAATAAAACTGCCGTCTCTGATCATCATTTGGTGACTCATACCTGAAATATGCAACGCCTGAGGCAGATTCAGTGGATTCCCGTGGATTGTCAGACATTATTCAGAGATGAGTAAAGAAGTAAATATGTAATGTGTGACACACATGTGTCAGAAAAGTAGGTTCCACCCACTGATTGTGAAGGAGGGTTGAGAGATTCATGGAGGGGTTGAGAGAAGGTGGTAGTTAAAGATGTTTGGTGCGTTTACTACGTCCTGTGGAACAGATAGAAGCTTTGCGTAACCCTCGTAGCGGTGTTTTGGACAGCACAGACTACAGATGAATAGTTGAAAGATTGCATTAAAAGATAACACTGGAAGAGAGCATGAATGGATATCACGGATGAGACAGAAAGCTACAGTTACGATGACATATTTCACAACCTGCAACCGACTGAAAGTTCATCTTGACCTTGGAAACAGCAGTTGATTGCTCTACATTAAGACGAGCTCATAAATTAACAAACCATATCAAATATCCTATTTTTTCCATCTGTCATTTCTACTTTTCTTTTATTCTGTTCTTTTTTTCCCATTCTTTCCTTCCTTCTTCAGCTGATATAAAATGAAACTGGAAATACGAGATTCTCAGACTGCATGACTAAACTCTTTTCTTTGACATACTAGTGTTGACATGTACATTGTATGTACTGTTCTTGTACATTGCTTGGATAACCTGCTGCTGCACATTACTTTCCCAATTTGGGATCAATAAAGTACATCTATCTATCTATCTATCTATCTATCTATCTATCTATCTATCTATCTATCTATCCAGCTGCTACTGGTTTAGTTTTTCTTCAGTAAAATGTTGAATTCAGGACTGTGCTTGTAGTATCACACCACTGATCAGGCCATTTGTTATATTGGATATGTTCACATCTGTGTTCTTGCATTTTTCAATTTTTTTTTCCACACCTAACCAAATGAAATAAAGTGAACCAGTTTCAGTAAATTCCCCCAAATATGCTTGATGTGAAAGCTTCTTGAAAGTGGGTATATACAGCATACGGGCCTTGTTGAGTCATGTGTCATTGAAAAAAACGGAGTAAATTGTCTGCTTAAACTCCTGCAGCATGACCCTGTATTTTAGAATGATGGGAAGTCAAACACTCAAATATCAGAGGAAATTAGTCAAAGGCAATTTGACTTGAGGTACAGTGCTCCTGCAACATTCTTGCCTTATCTTAATGGTTTCCAAGTTGGGTGACCCCCCCCGTTAACTTTGATAAAGAGAAGGAGTCTTGGTATCATCCTTAAGGTTGATGACGCCACGGTCAAGAGAGAGGTGGAGAAAACAGAGCAGGCATCCCAGCTGGGCTATGTGTTGAGAGAAGAGTGTCCCACCTTATCACGCATCTGCTTAATGTCACTTGTTCAAGCTCCTAATAGAGCACCAGAACATGATGCTGCTTTGGACGCAGAGCCTATAAGTACCATCCATCCATCATCTGTAACCGCTTATCCCGTTCACGGTTGC
>CAKAKQ010033620.1:0-11511 GCA_916700675.1 Helicolenus avius
GGAAGACCTTGCTGGTTGAGATCCAAATCACAATAACTTATCCTCAAACTCCAGCAGGCATATATGTCCTGTATATAAATTTGTACGTGGGGCTGTGTGTGCACCCCGGTGTGTTTGTATATATATATATATATATATATGTGTGTGTGTGTGTGTGTGTGTGTGTGTGTTGGAGATGGGAGCAGAGAGACAGAGCATCAGGAAAAGAAAGAGCTGAGCGCAGAGGCATATAATCTGAATTCAAAAGCAATCATTTTTGTTCTCAGCTCATAAAGCCGTCTTCTGTTGATGGGTAAGGCAGTAAAAATCATGGGGATGAAGGTAAAGAATGGATCTGAAAGGGTTTGCAGTGATGCTTGCACTCACACAGCAGCAGCTTGTATCACCCAGGAGTTGACCCCCAGTGAGTTGTGTGTAAAGCATAAGCAGAGTTACAGATGATTACAGTAATTAGACTACATAAAATGGTAAATACAGTAATCTGCTTCCTGTCTATTAAAGGGAAACCTCTTAATAAATCAGACGACAAATAAATATTACATTTGACAGATTTTGGACACAAGTAATTTGTAGTACATAAAAGATGTGTTAATTAATTGATATACAGAAAATGAATCAGCTGGAAAACACAAGTCACTGATGATGTCACCTTGGGCTATGGGAGACTGAAACATTTTAGAGACTAAAGGATTAATCAATTAATCAAAAAATACTTAATTGTTAATGAAAGTAATCATTAGTTGCAGCCCTATCAACATGAGATTAAGATCTTGGCAGGGCCAGCTGCTGGCGGCAGTAGGACTGGGACGATACACTTATCTCCCGATTCGATACTATCACGATACTTGGGTGCCGATTCGATATGTATTGTGATTTTTAAGTATTGCGATTCGATATTACAATTTATTGTGATTTTTGTTAACTTTTTTAACACTACAACATCAGAAAAAGTTGAATCATATATTTCTAGGGACTTTTATTTTGGAAAATATCTAAATCAATACAGTAAGGATATTTGATTTTCAGCATGAGTGTAGTTAGAGATGTCTTGAAGTCAAATAGTCATTGTCAGGCATTATTTATTATGTTTTTTCCAGCAACCCAAAAATGGAAGAATAAAGACATTTCTCTCACAAATTAGTGGCATTTTCTTTTTAATTTATAAGGGACATGTAATGTTTTATACGACTGGTGAATATAATCCAATCAAACTTATTTCCATAACTGTGTATACAGAACCTTGTGTTTACACCAGACGTAGTCACACATGTATACTTCTACTAACTTTGCCAATACGTCGCTAGCTCTTACAGTCAGCTCCGATCTCTTTATCCATCCATGGTCAGCTCCATCGGGGCCGTTTGAATGCATTTACCATAAATGTCAGTATATGGGTGCTCTACAGTTGTAGTGTCGGCTGATCTGACCACGGAGATGCGTGTGATGGCTGACCGCACATTACCACAATACGATAACGTTTCCTGTACTTGACAGAGTCAGCATGCACCTTTAGCCGTGATGTCTAGCTCTGCTTTTCCTGCAATGTGTGAAACCCAAAGTGTTTCCATACTTTACTGTATGTGTAGTGTTGGATCTAAAAATGTAGTGTGAGAGTGCAGGTCGTATCCACATAAACCCTCTGTCGTTTTCCTGCTTCCGGCACAATTCTGGCATTAAAAAATGTATTTCAGTATCATAAATATCGATATAGAAGTAAATTGTTTTTTTCACCTACCCCTAATAGGCAGTATAGGCAAACGGTAGGGGTGTCAGGGTACTGTAGTGACAAACAACACTATTCTTTATCAAGACACCATAACTCAACTAATTAATTTTATAAGGCTGTAAAAATATATCACTACAAGTTATAGATAGAAAAGTGTAATAAGTGGGTCAGAATTTGTGGTGAAAAATCAACCCGTGGAACCATATTTTGTAGAGGCATGCGAATAGCTGTCACATTAGCCGTGTTTTCCTGAGCCAAATAGGAAATCATTATAATGCAGTGATATATCTTATGCTTATTAAAGATCAAAGGAAGCTGTGGGGATTCTCTTATCCCTCTAAATAAATGTCTACCTTCGCCGGCACGTCTTTCTGTCTGTTTTCACTGTCTGTATCTGCACTCCAGCATGTGTGTGTGTGTGTTTGTGTGTGCGTCCAAGTAGGCCCACTGGTGCAGCTTGGCCCAGTCAGAGTAAAGTGTTATCCAGAGTGCCACCGTCAGTCCCTCTTAGTCCCTGGAGAGGCTGTGTGCCCTCCTTAAGCCCTTCAGCGGTATCTGCAGGCACGCTCAACACGGAGCTTACACCGCTGCTACAATTCCCTTTGTCTTTGACTTTCAGACTTTTTCCTGACAAAAAATTATCACAGCGTGAAACTTTGGCTGCCTGTGAATTAGATCGGAGAGGAAATGAACCATCATTCTGATCAAATTTAAGTTCATGACGACGTGAAAATTGTGAGATTTATGGTGCAAATCATAACTTCACTTGGAAGATATTCTAATTTTGCAACCGCGTCTATAAAAAGGTGGGTTGATTTTAGCAAAGCCTGTTTCATTTTACTATTCTGATTAAGTCCTCAATGACTCAATGAACTTTTCGCTTTGTAATCTTTATTGCTCTACAGCTTAATGAAATCACATTTCACAGAGATTTACGATGTGACTGAGATAGTGAGTTACGGTGAAAATGTATTCTTTTTGCACATTCTAATTAAGCAGGATGTCCTCAGGTTAGTAATCTACACGACAGTATCTCACTTAAACTGGCTGTGTTTCAAGACCTTGTGTGTATGAAGTGTGAAAGTTAACATTTATACCGACAGCAGACTTATAATATATCGCTTTACATCCCAGCGTTGTTCTTTTAATTTACATTGCTTCGGTAAGTGAGAAATCCATGACTGAGAAAATGTAAATGTGGGTGGGTTTGTTTCTCACCTAGTGATTTAATGATTTTCTTCTCAACCTTGAATACAGTTAGAGGTGATAGCCTCAAACTCTATCACTTCTTCAACTATACATCTGCTCTGCAATTTTGTTTCCTAATCCTCCTTACGCTGTCTAAAATCTTTGAGAGTCTGTGTGGTACACAACTCATGTCTTCGGCACATGTATGCAGTAGATGGGCTACAAAACATGTCCTTAGGTATACACTGCCTTTTGGATCAATAATGTATTCAATGACCACTGAAGCCAACATGTTGCCTGTTTGCGTGTTGCTTGAATAAATAATGATACATAATGCTGCCTTCAAATCGAGAAGGTTGTGTTTACCGTGTTCACGAGAAGAGTATGAATTAGATATTTTTCTGAAAGCTCAGAGTTACGAGTTGTGACGTATTTGCTGATGTATTCAGAAATAGCAAAAGCCATGGAAGTTCGCTTTTTGGTGGATGGTAAAAGTTAATGTATTGTATTTTTAGTTAGAGTCTTTTGTCGAAATTTTATAATATGGCTGAGGAAAATGTTGATTTTCCCAACAGCCTCATCATTTTCCTCTGTCATGATGCCTTTACATTTTCTGTATTAAAGTCACCCACTCGCCACTAGTGTCCATGTTGCGTTTGGCAGGCAGTGGCGTTCCCACAACTTAACCACTTGAACACCAAACATATCATGTACACAACTTCCCATGTCGAGCTCAGCTTCACAAGTTCCATCTGAAGGCAGCAATACACAGTAATTAATTCATTATAATTATAATAATAATTCATGAATTCTTTAAAAACGTACTAAATGTAAAGAGGCAGACTAGCAGTCACGAAGTAAAGTAAATAGCCTTTTGAAAGTTATCTTTACTTTGAACAACTTATAATACCACTTTGTTGGACCATCTGGATAACTGCAAACTCATTATTTGGCAATAAATTAGTACAACTGATACTAATGCATCAGCGGCATTTGTTTTCACAACCAGAAGGTCTCACTGCTTCACATTACAGGGCTGATTTACAGTTGGAAATGCATCTGGACGGTCTTTCCTTCGAATGTGTTGGATCAGACCTATTTCTTCAGTCTTGGACATCAGACTGACTGAGTTTGATTTGTGGAGTTTTCTGTCAAGAAGTCCAGTTGGCATGAATGTGGATTGGACTTCACCACACTGAACTGGTACAGTGTTTTTATCAACATAATTTCCATTGTTCATTTGGCAACACAAAATGTATTTTATGATTATAGCGGTGTCACCAGAAGAAAGTAGTGAAATAACGAGGACATAATCATAAGCATTAATTCTATGTGTTGTCATTGGCTTTTCCAAATCGATGATGGGTAAACATCTGGTTGTCATTCTTACTATTAAAAAAATTTGGGACTATTCATTCCTATTTTGCACGGCACTATAACTCCAGTTATATCTGTTTTATTCAATTTTAGCTTATTTGTATCTTCCAAATTCTTATTTACATTTTGCATTTTATACAGTATCATCTGTTGTCTCCTTTATATCTTGTCTTAATATATTTTATGTCTTGTGTAAAGCATTTTGAATTTCCCTGTGGTTGAAAGATGCTATAGAAATAAGCTTGCCTTGCCTTCAACAGCCTTTCATATTCTGTCTTACTGCAACTGCCTGGCTGTAACACATGTAACCTCTATCACTTCCGTCAGTTCAACATTGCTTAACACATCACAATCCCATTTACCTCAACAGCCTTTATACAAGAGATACCTGCGATAGATTGCTGAAGACATTAGCTGTTCTATTTAATTAGTAACTGGCTAACAGCCATCTTTTCTTCACAAGAGCACCCATCAACATCACCAGCTGTTTTTTCATCACCTCAGAGAGACATTTCCTACAAGAATAAGCCATTAATTAATTGCTTAGAGCAAATTTAATATTCACAGCAAATTCACAAGTTTGTCTTTCCACATTTTCTATGTGGGATACAACAGGTAAATGTCTGCAGCGAGGCAGCGGGGGAAACTTTTAGCACCAAGGAAAAAAGAAGTTAAACAACAGCAAGCCTTGTTGGCACCTCATACCATAAGTGTGCTTTCTCTCTCCTCTTTTTAATCCTATCTTCCATAACTGTACCATTTTCTGCTATGCAATGTCATCTCCTTGGCCCCCCTCCCTCCTATTCTTCTTCTCTTTTATCATGCGACAGGTTAGCTATCAGGAAGCACTTTGACTGTGGAGAAATCAGCAATTGCTGGGTGGGATGTTGTCAGTCAGTGTGGTCACATGGTTAAAACAATTCTTTGTGATATAGATACTGTATAGCTGGAAAGCAAAATACAGTTGTTCCAGGTCATGATGACTTCAGAAAAAATGTCCCCAAAGACAATTTTGGAAGTGTGAATCACAAACTTTAAATATTAAAATCAGGGCTGTCAAATTTATTTTAACAACACTAATTTCTTTAACACATAATCGCAACTTGTGATTTTTAGCTTTGTAGCGGCTCAGTTTAAAAGCTGGAGTGAAGATACTGGTATCATATGAAACTAAAAAAACTCAGGAATCCATTGGTACCAACCATTTAATAATAGCTTGTCGCTAAGAAGGATAAATAATGCTCCAATTTGATGCTAAATTTTGTCGAGGAATAACTGGCATGGCCATTTTCAAAGGGGTCCCTTGACCTCTGACTTCAAGATATGTGAATGAAAATGGGTTCTATGGGTACCCACGAGTCTCCCCTTTACAGACATGCCCATTTTATGATAATCACATGCAGTTTTGGGCAAGTCATAGTCAAGTCAGCACACTGACACACTGACAGCTGTTGTTGCCTGTTGGGCTGCAGTTTGCCATGTTATGATTTGAGCATATTTTTTATGCTAAATTCAGTACCTGTGAGGGTTTCTAGACAATATTTGTCATTGTTTTGTGTTGATAATTGATTTCTGATAATAAATATATACATACATTTGCATAAAGCAGGTATATTTGCCCACTCCCATGTTGATAAGAGTATTAAATACTTGACAGATCTCCCTTTAAGGTACATTTTGAACAGATAAAAAAATATGCGATTAACAGCAATTAACTATGGACAATCGTGATTATTTACAATTAAATATTTGTATCGATTGACAGCACTAATTAAAAAACAAAGGTCACAGTTTCATGGGGCGGAAACAAGATTACTTTTTTTCTTGCCTGGTCCCATTTTCCTCTCAGCTACTTCTTTTGCCATTTTTGTAAAGTCTCTACCTTCTTCTGTCCCTTCTCCATGTCTCTACAAATCCATTGTTTAATCTTTCTCTCAGGTTCACCCTCTGACACAAACACACTGGCCATCTGACTGTTTTTAGTAGAGACGCCGCAACCATCTGTTGCTTTTAGTTAGTATTATAAATCTATAAATAGTCTCATATTGTTTTGTATGGACAGTGAAGCAGACAGGCAAAGTCTGTAAAAGTCAATATGGTAATAGGTCACAGCAAAAGACAACTAAAACATCTGATTTGATTGAGCAATTAAGCCAGGAGATGACTTTCAAGCTAACGTATCTTCCTGCCCCCTCCCTCTTTCCAGCTTCCTCCACTCTCCTCGCCTTTTCCTCCTTCCAGCAGTCATTTGCTGCTTATTAGAGAGTCTCTCTGTCAACCTTGTCCCATCTAATTCTCACCCAATTACAATCTAAATGAACCACAGGACTGCTTAACTTGCTTTGCCTCTTCCCATTGTTTAATTTGTGACGGTAACAAACTCTGATTAGGCCTCCGTAAAGGTTCGTAAATTAAGCACTCAAAGCCGAATTAATCACCATTCCACGGGAAGATAAATGGGCAATATTAAATTTTTCCATATGGATCCCACTGACAACAATAACACCACCGTGAAAAGAGGAACATTCAGTGACAATGACTGCATGTTTTCCAGACGGTGGCATTTTGACCAGGGACGGCTGTGCATCACCAGCCAGTAAAATGTCACTTACTGAGAATTTCTGTCTGAGCTAGCTGAAAACCTTCAGATGCAATGTTTGCAGTAAAGCAATTTTCACTAGTAGCATCTGCGTTCCAGAGGTAAAACTGGGCCAATTTGATTAATGTCATTGTCTCAACATGAGGAGCGTCGACGCCACAATAAAAGGTTTGCCTCAGAGGGAGAGGATGAATGAAAATAAGGGATAAAAAATGGAAGGAGAGGTGGAGCAAAAGATAAAACATAATATAGGAAGAAAGAAAAAGGAGAGGGTAAACTAAAAACCAGCCAATGGCAGTGGAAACAGACAATCCCAAAGAGCTGCACTGATCATCGTCCAAGGAAAAGGAGAGCAAAACAAGAAAATGAAAAGCAATTGCCCGATTTTGACAGTGGATCTAGTTTAGCATACAAACAGGCAGCGGATAATTAGTCTCAAGAGGAAAATCAGCATTCACTAAGTGGGAAAAAAGGCTCACAATAAAAAAGCGTCTGTCCTCAAATGACAGGGCGGACACAATACAGGCCTAACTGCTGGCTGGTGGAGATTTTCACCCTTCCCTCATTTTACTACTGCATCACCTTTATCACATGGAGCGATATATATCTTAAAAAGCATCAATTATTAAAACCATCAAGTAGCTTAAATCATTTTGTTGACGCATGCAACGAGGGCTGTCAAAGTTAACGCAATAATAAAGTGTTAACGCAAATTTGTTTTAACGCCACTAATTTCTTTAACGCATTAACGCAACTTGCGATTTTTAGGTTGTAACTGGCTCAGTTTTAAAGCTAGAGTGAAGATATGAAACTAGAAAAACCAAAGGAATCCTTTGGTACCAACCATGTCATATTAGCATGTCGTGAAGGAGCGTAAATAACACTCCAAACTCAAACTACATTTTGGCGAGGAAAAACTGGCATTGCCATTTTCAAAGGGGTCCCTTGACCTCTGACCTCATGTGAATGAAATGCCTACTTTATGATAATCACATGCAGTTTGGGGCAAATCATAGTCAAGTCAGCACACTGACACACTGTCAGCTGTTGTTGTCTGTTGGGCTGCAGTTTGCCATGTTATGATTTGAGCATATTTTTTATGCTAAATGCAGTACCTGTGAGGGTTTCTGGATAATATTCGTCATTGTTTTGAGTTATTAATTGATTTCCTATAATACATATATAAATGTGTTTGCATAAAGCAGCATATCTGTCCACTCCCATGTTGATAAGTTCACAAATATCCTAGAACAGATAAAAAATGTGATTAATTTGTGAATTTGTCATGATTAAATGTTTAACTCAATTGACAACCATTCATGCTACACAAACAGCAGATTTGTGTCAGGATCGTGACTACTATTAAATAACTTGGGTAACTATGTATTGATAACAGGCTTAGTATTTTACAAATTAAGAATTTCTTTTATTTGATGACGCTGGTACACGAAAATGACCTAAATGGGTTTTATTTCTATAAAAAAAAAAAAAACGACGGTGGAGGCGATGAGCAAGTAATGTAATCAGTGTATGCCTGAACACTGCGTAACATCGGTTACACCGACTACCTCTATATAGTGAAGGAAAACAGTGGAGGAGTGTGGCTACACCGGGAGCAACTAAGAGCATCAGTGCTTAGTAAACCCCCTCTATGAAAACATGAAAAATAGCCACTATTAAAGCCTACCAAAGGCTGATCACCTAACCATGAGAAGATTGCAAAACTTGTAAAAATAAATAAACATAAAGCAACCACCTCCTCTACCACAGTCCGAAGACGACATCATGATATGTTAACAGATAACTGCTGGTTGATAAAACCCTGCTCAGGTTATGTGGTGGTAGGGAGCTCAGACTGAAGCCATTAAATGCCAGGCATTAGTAAGATATAGCACTGCATTTTGCCGATTCCCCGGTTGTGAATAATATTCTTGTCAATTATAGTATGTGAGCAGTGCTGCAGAGCCTTTTGCTAAGCTATGCACCTTATCTTGGTATGCTGATGCTGTCATCCAGACAAAATCAGGAACACACAAATATGTTCACACACGACATGCAGAGAATAAACAATACCACAGACAGGCATGACAAAGACAGCACATGCAAAGTATGACGACCCCTCCTGTGTGTCTGTTGTGTTTTCTCCTCCTCCTCCTCCTCCTGGCAGTGCAGGTTGTCAGTGAGCCTATAGAACCACAGCTCACTCACCAACAAACTGTATAAATTACAACCTATAAAAATCTGTTTACATGGAGAATATTCACAGAATAATCATTATTTTTGTACTAAGCAAAGTAGGATGGATGGGGTGGTTTTCATATAATATATACTGATCTTCACAGAAAGAAGAGATTGCACTCTTACTGTAATAATCGGGTCTGTGGGCTCTGATGTGGCCCTGGTGGATATCAATAAATACTTTTGTACTGTATATGCATGGAACCTTATCTTCTAAAAGCTACTGTATACTAGTTACATTAGAGCTTATAATATCACAGTTCATTCAATTAAGCGTTTCTGAATTAATTCATTTGACACTTGTGCATTCTAGCTGATCTCTAAGTCGCAGTACGTCCGAAATGACCGGTTGCGGTTTCATGCTGACGCCTCTAACACATTCACCATACGCATTATTAACACAGTCAAACACACTGCTGATGTAAAGAATGACTGTCAGCTACAATCACGTCCCGTTATCACCTTGCCCATTGCAATTGTCTCACTAAGAGACCTGGCTAACATCAGTGAGCAGGAAGTGAAGCGTCCTTATCATAGACTGTATAAAATATGGACGTAGTCAGTGGTGTGTGCTCGTGAACAAGTTGACTTCACCGTCGGTCCATTTGTCCATGTTTTTTTCCATTTATTTCATTACGAGCTGTGTGTTTTGTGTTGTCCATTGTTTACACAGTTAGCAGGTTTTTGAAAATGACAGTTGTCGGTAGTGCATTGGCTGCGTTCAACCAATAACCGTACACTACGTTAAACACGGTTCCTCTTGTGCTGGGTACCTACTCTGAAATAGGAGCTTAAAAAAGTCCCCCAAAAAGCGTTTTAAGAACTACAATTGTTCCTAGTTCTTGCATTGTGGACACAATAAAAAGGACGGTTCTCAGAACTAAGTTCTTAGTACTAAAAAGTTCCTCCACTCCCAAAAGGCTGTTTCACTTGGACGTTAAGCTCTCGAGACAAATATCAAAGTTACATAAATCAAGTAAATGCAAAGCCATGACTTCTAATCCATTGTTTTACTCTTCTGTTGGGTGTTCCCACAAACTTCCTGTGACTTCATACTGAAAATGTTTTCTGCCAACACATGCCTATATGCTACTGTACAACAAAAGCTACTGCAAAACGTTTTCAGCTTATAGAGAAGTGATGGGTTTTTTTTGCATTTTGCTCCTAGTGCAGGGCTATCTTTGTTTGTTTTTATCAGCCCCATCCCCATCAATGCTGGTGTCCATTTCTTTTCTACATGCACATATGTCCGCATCAACATCTGTGAGGAAGGGGGGCAGAGTATAATGAAAACGCCTGTCATAAAAACACCTCACATTGCGGGATGTCTGTTACAGCAGCTGAATTGTAAGAGGCAGTTGAGGAAAGCTCACATACCTGGAAAAGCAATTATCACTTAGAAAGCTACATTTCTGCACATAATATGATGCTAAAAAGAAATCAACTACCAGACATCCAGAGGTAAAAGTAAAAAAAAAACATGCTGCACTAGATGCTGAATACTAAACATGAACAAAAGAAATCCTCTGGGGTCATTTTTAGGTCGAATAGAAGCAGGCACAGAGAACGGTGCACTGCAAGCAGAGAAACAGCGCTTTACTGTGGAGATGAAGACAACACATCATAATGGGCCTAATGCTTACAGAGGAAGTCACTTGTCAAATAGGAAGCAGTCAGCCCTGGAAATATTGCTGTTACAGTAACTTGCACACAAACCGCTCAATCTCACTGTCACGCACTACAATACAGCAAAATACACAAAACAGCAGGCAAAGAAAAACGTATATGTGAATGCTTAGGCCATACACGACATGGGGTAAAAAAAAAAAAAGGCTTCATCTTCATGAGTGGTGCCAATGCAGCTACATGACAACACCTTTCACGACAACTCAAACTGACATCAAACAATTCAAGTGCCGGGAGTAAAACAACCAAAGGATATACAACACCACTGCTGGTTGCCGGAGATGAAATGTAACAGTTGAGACCATCTTCCCTGCAACAACACGTACCAACCAAGGACTTCTGACACCCACAGTCCTTGATTGCATTGACAACAATAGTCTTGGGCGGTATCTGTTTTTTCATACCTTCCTGACAAGAGCCTGAGCCGAAGTTGCCGCTATTTTTGGGGCTAAGAAACTAAGCCACAGGAGTTGTACATTTATTCACTGACAAATATCCAAACTGTACACACACTGCACCGCTACGTTCACAGTTATAATGTTAGCGAGTGTTCGGTCTCTCGACCGAACACTCGCTAACGTTACGGGCAGCCGGGCTTGCAATACACTGGCTGGTGGGAATCAATCTTGTCTCCCAAAATACACAACACATTCTCACTCCCAACTCGTCAAGTACCGCCGCTTGGTCAGTGCCCCTC
>CAKAKQ010033621.1:0-11593 GCA_916700675.1 Helicolenus avius
CGCCGGATTGATCGGGGGGTGGAGGGGGCTTTGGATCCGCAGGAGAGATGAGAAGGGGCCGAGATGATTTATTAAGAGGACGCGTTGTAGAGAAGCAGCGTTCTTACACGGCTAAAACCTCAGAGAAGGATTGGATTACCCGAGCGTACATGCACGCAGTTGGGAAGTAAAGTAGACTGGTTGAGTGGCGGTGTAAGTTAAGGGAAGTAAATGAGGCTCGTTTGATGGATGTGTATGTTAGCGTGTGTGCTTTGGGACCATACGAGGGAGATATTTGCATATTCTTTCGAACCAAAAGTATTAGAAAAGACGGTTAACATAATGTGTGAAGTGATTGCAGCTTGCTAGTTAAAGAAACCCACTAGTGTAATCTTTTTATTGGAAGAACATGAGGAAAATGTGAAGCAAAGCATTTTATTTTTAGATCATAACATTTATAGGCCTATAAATCCGTAAGGGCTGTTAACACATGTGGCGAATAAATGTTTGTATGTGTTGTTTTTTTTTTTTTTTCCCTCACAGCCGTAATTCAAAAGCCAAGGTGACATCTGTTCGGGCTCCGCCGACTCCCTTCCATTAACTCACTTGTGGTATTTGCAGCTAGTCAGGTGCCCACTCGTGTGATGTAGATCCGGTAATTGGCAGCACGGCCCAAGTGCCTGTTAAGACGGCGAGTGCGCGGAGAATTCCTCTGTAAGACACTGGAACACACTTGGTTTAATGGGGGTCATACTGTCGCTCATGCAAATACTGTACATGGCGCTCAAGAAACAATCTAACATCACTGTGAGTACAATGACTATAAAAGAGGAAAACATGCAGTCAGGGACCTCAAGGAGTCAGTGAATGCATAGAGTTCAATGACAAGTAGAACATACATTAAGAGACTGACATCACATGTAATTAATTAGAGATCGTTTTCTTTCTTTCTTAACCTTTTAAGCCCAATCCCTCAGAAAAAAAACACCTAAAATAATACCATATATCTAGTGCATATATCTAGTCTCCTTTGAAAGGTAAGAAGCTAAGGAATATGAATCCATTGTAAGAAAACTAAGCTGTCTGTGTCTGAAAAGTGAAGCCAATGCGGAAGTACCTTAAACTTGCATTCTTTCTAATATCCAGCAGGGGGCGATTCCTCTGGTTGCAAAAAAGAAGTCTGATTGTATAGAAGTCTATGAGAAAATGGCCCTACTTCTCACTTGATTTATTACCTCAGTAAACATTGTAAACATGAGTTTATGGTCTCAATCGCTAGTTTCAAGTCTTCTTCAATACAGCATGATGTTCATTTTGTAAATTATGGTCCCATTTAGAGTCAACTAGATCACCTAATAAGGCCTCATTCAGTGTTCGGTTGTACTGAGCTCCGCCCTCTCCTGTCACTTCTGGTTTCAGAGAACCAAGATGGCGATGGCCAAAAACCAAGATGGCGACGGCCAAAATGCCAGACTTGAGGCTTCAAAACGGCAGTCAACAAACCAACGGGTGACGTCTCGGTGACTACGCCACTTCTTTGCCGATGGTGGAACCGTAAGTAACTAAAATCTTCTATTTCGGGGCGAAAATAACATGTGCATTTGTGAAATATTTTGGCATGTACATAAACTTGTGTCAGTGTGACCAGAGTATGACAGTAAAATACGAAGTTTGATGGCTTCATTTCACACGCTGTGTCTGTGATTTAAGGTGCATTTCATGTGCGTTGGAAAACTCAGAATTTCTAGTTTTCACTAGTTACTGCCCCCCTATTTCATTCTGGAGTATGTGACCAGATCTTACACATTGCACCTTTAATCTGTATATTTGAATGCAGTAGTACTTGACTGTATAACGCTGCTCCAACATCATCATAAACATGATGAATTCCGCTTCCTCATCATCTTAGTGTTACCATCAACCACTGAATGGTATTGCATTGTAGACTGTGACAAATTGTGAGATACACTTACCTGTGAATAACGCTCTCAAGAAGCATTACGGTAGGTGTGCATTATCTTTCATTTTTCAGAAATGTGACACACTTGCTTGCTTATGTGAACACTCACTTAAGTGCTCAAAACTGCAAGAATGAGTTTTTTTACAGAACCTTCCTATGTTTCCACACCTGTCCTTTAGATGTCCTATATTTCCTGCTTTTATAGCAAAGCATATAGAAGCAAAGAGACGAAACTCCGGTGCTTTTTTGACAACAGCTGCTAGCTGTATGCGGCTGTAATAATGGATATATTGGCTGTAATTAATCACTTTTATTATCTTATAGTACACCCATGGACTGTATGCTGTAAGCCTGTACCGTAGTGGACGTATTAACGTCTCTGTTCCCAAACAACCGGCTATCGGCCAGTAGCTAGTAGCGCTAGTAGCATGACATAATGTAAGGTAGTATAAGCCAATAATTTACATTGATTGTAGGGTATTTACTGATACATCCATGGTCTGTGGTCTATTGTTCATTGGTTTTGGAGGTCCTTGTCATGAAAAAGTTTAAGACTGCTCTGCTGCTGGGCGCTGATGTTGCAGCTTTCACTTCCTAGCTATATACATTCTATTCTATACCTTTATAGATCACTTGACTTGTCTGCTCAGGTGTTCATCATTACCTTGTTAGTGTGATAGCATATGTAGTTTCTCTTTGTCACAGTTATCTGTCTGCTTACATTTGAGCTCTTGGTGTTCTCAGACATCTGAGTCTTTCATTTCTTAACTTCTCTCATTGTGTAAAAGAACACGCTGTACAATTATTAGACGTTTTATCTGCCACAATAGCAACTGGGAAAAGTGTCACAAGCAAGTCAAACCGCTCCATTACAGCCAGAAGCCGACTCTGGACCTCAACACAATTTTGTTATAGCAGGTTTCATCTTAACATTCTGGTAAACATGCTGGTAAAGCTGCTTAAAATAATTACATAAAACCCCAAATGAGCAACTTTCCAGAAATCCTATGCAGAGTTAATTATGTCTATTCAAAAACTCTTTCTGTGGTGACCTTTCCTCACATGGGGAATGACACGCAGCTTTGCTCTCTCCACAAAGTTTATCTTCCTATCAAGAGAGCGTTTCCATTTAATTCCACTCCTTTCCCGCTCTAACCTTTGATACAGTGGTTCAGTATGCAAATGATCATCTTCATATTGTTAGTGAGGTGAATTAGCATTTGCTTTTTTCGCCATATTATCTCACTTTGGGTTTACATAAACGTTCATTGTCAGTGTAGCGGCGGCTCTTTGAATTATGCATGAAGTCCTTCCCTCGGCTGAATCCCAGAACGTGAGATCAGCATATTTTAGATATTCGCCCATTTTTCTCTTTCTTGGCATTAATATGTATCGCTCGTCTGAAACTGTGATAGTAACACCTTTTTTTGGGGCGTGCGCGGCCGGCGCTCTCCCTTAACACGGCTCAACAAAATGTGCAAAATGCATGAGGTGAACTTGCATGAATTGCATGTATCAAAACAAATGCTTTAACACTATGTATCTTGGTTTGACAGGAAGTAGATGGCGTACTGCTGTGCCGAGTAGCCTACTGTTAGATTTCCTCATCTTTCTGCAAAGTTGAGCATAACAACTGCTCTTATGAATGCAAACACAGATTCCTCAGACCTGGAAACCTCTAGTGTCTTTATAAACACATGATAAATCGTAGGCCTTTTCATACTGTTCATTATTTTTGTTTGTTTTGACCCTGTGCCATCAAAAACAGCCCCTTTTTACCTGCAAAAGCCAATATAATTTCATAATTAAATTACTTTGTTACCTTCATTTGTTGCATTGTTCGACCTCTTGCCTTGGCATCGTGTATTCTCTGCCACTTTCACTCTCGATATGAAGCAGCCTCGAGTCTGACAGTCTCTCTTGATGCATAGCTGTGCCAGTTTCTAATAGAGAGCTGCAGGCATGACGTATTTTTGTAGGCCAACCAGGAAGTTAGCATCGTAATGGTTCCCTCGACAAAAAGCCAATGGGATTTTTCTATTGAGTTTTGGGTTATTGGAAAAAAATAAGCTCTGTGGCAAACAAACATTTTTGATACTCACACGTTATGTTCAGCAAGATAATTCCCACAAATGAACACCACTTTTATGATTTTTGAAGTGTGAATGCAATCGTCAGAAGTAAAAAGCTACCTTAAGGCTATAAACGAATTTCACCACGGTCGCATGACTTCACGACATCACTAGTCGCAGTGCCAAAAGTTAACGAGGGAGACAGGAAGTTCACTCTTAATACTCTCAATGTACAGCCGTGTATGTTTGCTGTTATCATTCTAAGTTCCTGTGAGCTTGGGATTGATGGAGAATACAGCAGAATTAGCAGCATATTATTAAATATCAGATATAGTATATATTCATAGACCTATAAACTAAACTGGTCATTGGCCAAAATGGAACCATAATTCACTAAATGAACATCATGCTGTATTGAAGAAGACTTGAAACTAGCGATTGAGACCATAAACTCATGTTTACAATGTTTACTGAGGTAATAAATCAAGAGAGAAGTAGGCTCATTTTCTCATAAACTTCTATACAATTTATTTTTTGCAGTCACCCCCTGCTGGCTGTTAGAAAGAATGCAAGTTTAAGGCACTTCGGCACTGACTTAACGTTTCCTTAGTCAATGTCAACCTATATATTTGTTTCCAATATGTGCAGGGTTCATAGAGTACAGCAAAAAACTCAAACATCTAGAAGTCCTTCTATATTAAGGGTCAGTGTTGTGTATGTTTGTACATCAAACTGAATCAGCGTATTGAATGTTATTGTCATGAGGTGTGCTGGTTGGCACAAAGGAACTGGAGAGGTGAAGAAAACTTGTTTTCCACTCTGCTTTTGAGAGATAGGAAACACTGTATAAAAGCGATATACCATATGAAATGAGTCTTTTATTACAGTTTTTCGCAGGTATTTCTGCTGGAGCGAAAATCACCTTTACCAATAACGAGTGAAACCTTATCAGAATCTCATGCAATTGTCTGTGTGCATTAAATTGAGATTAGTAAGGATTTGATAGAATGTAAATATAGAATTTAAGTATAGAAAAGTCCATCCTTATTTAAAGTACAGACTCGCTTTGTAACATTAATAAAATGTTGCCTGCAGCAAGCAAAGTGCTGGTTGTATCATGCCCCCTGCACATATTATAATAGGGCTTTTTCCTATTTAGAATGCAATATCTTGATTGATTCAGACACAAAATGTCATGTAGCATCTGATAATGTCACAGAATTTTGAAAGGCAACAAGTGCCCCAATTATTCTGCAGTTAGTCTGCTGAAATCCAAAAAATCCAACAGCAACCGCACAAACACTGCAGTCCCCCTTGTAGCTAATCGATAGCACATATGTCATCCCGCCTCGCTGTTTTGACACCCCCAATCAGCGTAATGTGAACTCCCAACAAAATCCAAAAGGTGAGTCGCATCGTTTCGAGGTTTCATCAAATTCCAATCAGCCGCGTCTGAGATATCTGATCTATTCTCCCAATAATCAGGCGTTGTTACAAGGCAGCCATTCCCTCGCTCATATTAACATCCATCTTTTCTCAGCAGCAGGCACATTTGCACGCTCAGACTGCCCTGGTAATTCTGCTAACCAGGCCTATATAAAAATCACCGATCAGAAAAAGCTATTCAAATAAAATGCAGCCTCATAAAGCATCTTTATTGCTATTAGTGCCATTTACTGTGGGGTACAATCAAAGAAATTGACCATTTATAATTGGAAGTGCTCTAAGAGGGAGAAGATGGACCATAATAGCACGGTGATGATGTTGGGGGAAACAAAATGGAAACTCTGAAATGGGTAACAAATAAAAAAGTTACATACTGTATATTTAGAACAGGACCACAATTGTAAAAATGCAACGGTTCCTATGATATCTTACAAAATGTCATTCCTCATTTTTGTGCATTTTCCTACGAATGTCCAGTAAAATGTGCCAATTTTCGCTTGTTACTTGCATACAGTCTTTTCAAAATAAACGTCCGTCTTCACAGGAAACAACTTGGTTTGATTAAGGCGACAAAACTACTTAGTTAGGTTTAGGAAAATATTGTGGAAGTGACGTTACTTAAGTACGGAAGATACGTAACAAATCTCCTGGGT
The DNA here is from genome assembly GCA_916700675.1 of Helicolenus avius. Classification (NCBI taxonomy): domain Eukaryota; kingdom Metazoa; phylum Chordata; class Actinopteri; order Perciformes; family Sebastidae; genus Helicolenus; species Helicolenus avius. The sequence goes on from CAKAKQ010033621.1 coordinate 6,111, forward strand.
GAAAGTCCGATGTCTTGTGGTTTAGTAAAAGATTGTGGTTTGGGTTAAAATAACTACGGAAGTATTGTAACATAGGTACGGAAGTTGTGTGATAAATAAGTCAACGTTTGAGTTAAAATAACTACGGGAGTATCGGAACTTAAGTACGGAAGTTACGTGACAAATAAGGCAACCCGACCACCTCCATACGCTGCGCTTGATGCCCTTCATACTTCCTAGTTCACAATTATGTGGATTACATATGAAGTGATTTCGTGGGATACATACGAAATACAGCGCATGAGTTTTTGTAGGTATGTCTACGAACATGTGTATGAGAACAGCCTGGAAAATGTCATCTTTTTGTCTAGGGGATATGTTTGGAAAAGACGCTAAGTCCCACATTTTAAGACATTTGACATTTTGTCATTATACAGGTCCAAACTGCAGGTCAACTTGTGTTACAGTAGAACTGGCTGGACTATGTAGAGTAGTAGTGAGAAGGATGTGCACTACTCTACTTCATACATTGACTACCTGACATAAAAAATGGAGTTGGCCCTTGACTCTGTCAGTGCGTGATCAGCCTGGTGTGTATTAGGAGCCTGAGGGGGAAATATTTCATCGGGATCACGACGTGACAGAATTTGAAATCAAAGCCGCGATGCCCTGCCTTCACTTGCCCTGCCACTTCAACATTTTCCCCTTATCTTTGCTGTCTTCGCCACTGGCGGGGCAGACGCGACTGTAAATGGCAACCCGCCCCCTGAAAATGAGTGTAATATCTGTAGCTTGGCTGAGCAAGCATTGCCCTATAGCATCCACTAAACATAGTTACTTCCCAGAGAGACACACTCGGTGCCAGGCTCTTCCTTTTTATCAGTTTCCCAGAGTCTGGCAGTGTGCACAAGCAGGTCTAGGTGAGGAAAATTAATTCTACATTCTGGCTGTCAGCCTACCAAAGCAGCAGCAGCAGCTAATACCAAAGACCCCAACTTGAGCACACTATTGAATGAGCTTTGATAGCAAAGGTCTTAAACATTGTTTTCTGACAAGGAGAGTTGAGATTAAAGAGAGAAAGACACAGCGTGGGTGGCCATTTCCCCCCCAACACATCTGTTGTGTAAATGAACTTAGCTATGAAATGAATAGATCTGAATTGATTGAGTAAATCTACACTTGTCTGTATGTGTTACGATGCTTCTATATCACATTGAATAGAGTGTGGCCAGTAGAGTATTGAAAGCAGCACTCATACTCACTCAAGCAGTCGTATAAGAAGTACACATAAGTACCAGTACAACAATTTTAAAATACTCCAATACAAGTTATACTCCTTCATTAAAGGTAGGGTTGGTAAAGATATTAAGAAACGTTTTTTGGTATATTAGTTTAAATTCTCGCAATATTCCGACAGCAATCAATAAATCAAATGCACTGACAAAAAAAAGAAAAGAAATCCGGTATATAGTATGTGGCTGTCGCAGGACTGTAATAAACCCATCCAATAATATTCATTGTTTACGTTCCTAATTATAATTTTGGGGGAGTGGCTTTGAATTATGGGGGAGCGTCTTAGGGGGGAGGCCTGAAGGGACGGTCTGTCAGTCCTGGTGACTTTCTCGCTAGATTTAGAGACTTTGAAGCTAACACTGCTAGCTACTTTCATTTGAAAAAAGTTGGCAGCACTGACCTTGGTTTTTCCATTGGATTATTTTTTTAAATATAGTGTACTCTTGCCGACCTTGGCTTTAAAACCTACTTAAATAAATAGAGATATATCATCAGCAAAATGTCTTTAAAATGGAAGATATTATACTATTAAATTGTTAATAGTGATGTGTTACTATGTAATGGCTGGATGTCTAGCTACAATAGTTATACTACTAGCATCAAATAACTAATTAAAGCCAAACTTACAAACATTTACTTGGATTTTTTTAGTTTTTCCCATGTCCCATCTGCTAACATGGAGGGGGCAGGCTTTATGACCGATACTGCAGCCAGCCACCAGGGGGCAATCAAGAGGTTTCGGCTTCACTTTTGGGGAGCTTTCATGTCGTCCATCTTTATATACAGTCTATGATCGGGCCCCTACAGTGATGTGTCACAAAAATATATATGTGGCGTGTGTTGATTAATGGGGGAAGGAAGGAAAAGTTAACAAAATGTTTATCCACATTTCTCTAATCCTTGCAACATATGGAATGATTTTCCACTTTGGGCCTTGAGCAGTTATTTAAATTAAACCATCTGAGAAGCTTAAAGAGGAAATGAGTCTTTGGAAATCTGAAATATGACAAGGGATCCCTATGAGAAACTACTTTTTCTACTACTTTTTTTCTTGCAAAATAATAAAAAAAATGGGAAAAAAATACATTTGCAGGCTGGATATAACAATTCATTCTGAACACATGGAAGTTTATTTACATACGTATTTACTATATTAGCATTCATCCCTTATGCCATCCCTGCTTGTAGTTATAGACTGGATCTACTCTCATGACAATAAACAAACATATGGAATGCTTCTCACTCCAAACCCCATTTTAATTGGCTGGGAGTGACTGACAGAAATTCATAGTGTCAAGAGTGGTCAGTCCATCCTGAATATGGCAATCATTATCTTAGATTCTGCCTCCCAAATGAAGCAATTTATTTTTATTAAAAGTTAATCCATACACTGCGGCTTTAGCTTCATGACGCAGACAGTGAAGTACATGCATACAGTTTCAGCACCAGTGCCCACCAATGAGATCTGAATCCATAACCTGGGTAGCTTTGCCGCCATTGCCTATGGAGTTAATCATGTCGCTCTTTTATTGTTTTGGTCCCTCGAGCAAATATGAATCCCTAACTGAGATTAACTGGCGAGCATCCTAAATACAAATCCGTTTTAAATTACTTGAGCCCAGGTGGACAGATGTAGTCGCAACCATCCAATAACGTTATAATTTCCACTGTGCAACTGCTTCTTTTTCTGAGAAGAACATGCAGCACGGCGTGTGCTCTTTTTCGAGCTATTATGCAACGTTTCAAGTTTTTAAATTCAGTTATGGATGTCCCAGTATCAGTTGCAAGAGCACAGATGGACAGATGGGAGTTTCGCTCTGCCCTGCTTTCGCCTCGCCGTGCTATGAAGTTATACAGAGCTGCTTTCAGCTATTACACAACACTTCAATTTATGTTATTCCTGCATTTTTTTTCATATTAATGGAACAGAGCCGTGTAGTTCTTGATCTTTGATACATTAGAGAGAAGGGGAGCCATTAAACAGCTGTGAAATCCTGACAGGGAGATGATTGAACTGACATTAGAATATGCAAAGTTATGCATAAGATCCTCTTTCTTACACTCCGAGCTGCCAGTTTGTTTTACATATCACGATTTTGTTTTATCTCTGCCGATACTTTTGAAGCCTCGATATCTTCTCTGTGGGTGTTTTTTTTTTTTAAGCAATACCCTATATTGACTATAATACCCTATATATGTTTTAGATTTGGCTACTGAAGTGCTCCGGTGAAGCAGCGGGAGGTTAAATACTTCACTTAAGAGCTCCGACATGACTTAGAAAAGAAGCCTTACTGATTTAATTCCACACCAGGGCTCCACACTGACTTCTTACTTTGGTTGCACTGGTGCGCCTAACTTTTTCACTCAATAATAAAAATAATAATAATAATCTTTTTTGATATAGGACCGTTCAAAACACAGTTACAAAGCGCTTTACAATAAAAACAAAACACATTTAAAACAGGGATAACAAAAGGTACTAAAAGCCAATAACAAAACACATAAAAACCTAAAGGGTAAAACAACTAACGTGTCCTAAAACATGAATAAAATCAGAGAAAAGCTATTCTAAAAACAGTATTTAAAAGTGATTTAAAAGACGCGACAGAGTCCGCGGCAGGTCATTCAATAGTCAAGGTGCCCTGACTGCGAAGGCTCTATCACCTTTGTGTATTAATCTGGACATTGGAACCGCGAGGAATGACGCGTTGGAGGATCTCAGACTGCGGGAAGGGATACAGGGCAATAATAGATCTTGGCGCGATTTTTCAACGCACCTATTGGCGCAACAATAACACATTTTAAGCGTTTTCTCATTCCCCATAGGCCTACACTAGGGAAGTCACAATACAAGAAAAGTACTAGTCAAAACCAGTGTAATTCCGGAATTGAACACATCATGATAAAGTTAGAATTTACTGGGACTGTCATTGATTTAAATATTTAATCACGAATAATCGCAAATTAATCACCCTTTTTCGTTTTTTATCTGTTCAAAATTTACCTCCGAAGGATATTTGTCAAGTATTTAATACTCTTATCAACATGGGAGTGGATCAAATATGCTTGCTTTATGCAAATTAATGTATATATTTATTATTGGAAACTACATAATGAGTAGCGGTGCCAGTCCACAGATGAAGCGATCAAAAAGTTGGACTTGCAAATTATTCGTGGAACGAGATTCAATATTGTGCGCCAGCTGGTATTGAACTACAGACAACATACAGAGAGTTGTCCCTTATCAAGCAAAAAGCTCAGCAGTCATTCTGTCTTATTCACAGTTTGACAAACATTTGGCTTAACCCTCAGTCAATATGCAATTACCCATAGCCAAGTGCCTACAATAGTCCAAAGCTACACAGAATTGAATTTGATAGCGATTCATTATTCATGTGAGCCATACAATATTTATATCCTGATAAGGCTAAATAATTCAAGCCGAGATGATCAATTATGTATAGATTTGGCATAACTAAATGCAATGTTTCTATAGCCTTTATCCACACGGAGCCCGAAGGAAAATGCAATAATTAAGAGACGGAGAGGATTTTGTTTGTGTCAAGGTCTTAAGCGAACATTCAGTCGATAGCAGCTCATTTGACTCCAGAGATTGAAGCGTCTTAATCTATACGGACTGTCAGTCTCGTGCCTGCTCTCGCCATAGTTTTTTTGCAGCTGTATCCATTCTGAAGGTCCCACGTTCTGTGTGCAGTGCACGCCGCTGCAATTTGGAACTTCATTATTGCTCTATCACTGAGATTAATTACGCAGAAAATTGTCATTTTCTTCACTTCAACCATCGGGATGGGTGACGTGCCAAACGGATGACTGAAAGACATGAGTTTTAGATGTGTTTCACAACAGCACAGGATGCTTTAATACACACACACGTGCATCCAGTAGAACCACATCCGTGCTCTACTGCAGCAGCAACTGTTTTCTTAAACAAGTTCAAGAGCAAAATCATATATAAATGTTTAAAACTATATAGTAAATTACAGCTTAACTGTACTACCATAATTTTCCATAGTAAAACTGCCAAAAAATATATATTTAAAAAAAAATGCACAATAAATTGCAGCTTGATTATACTTCTATAATTTTTCAAAATAAAACCAAAATATGAAAATATTTAAAATATAGATATAATACATTGCAGCCTAATCAGACTTCCTTTCTTTTCCAAAAAACCCTGCTATAAAATATGT
>CAKAKQ010033623.1:0-26202 GCA_916700675.1 Helicolenus avius
CCGCCGCTCTGTAAAACGTAAAACCACTGCTCACTCAGCCGCTGTTGCTGTTGTTTCAACTGTTCGTTCTGTTAGCACTGTTAGCTGCTAGCTGCTGGCTCAGCTATTGCCATGTTGAGAGCCGTGTGGAGGCAATAGATTTGCTCTCAATATCGAATTTAGCACCTTTAACAGATTACAAAGGTCAAGTGCCAGACAGGGATTGTCTCATCTCAGCTAGAGCAACACATTTTTGGCCATCACATCACTTGCTATCCCTGATTAAAGGTGCATTGTGGAGTTTTTTTGTAAACAAAAAAAAGTTATGTTTCTTATCAAAGTAAGAATTACGTATTCTTAAGGTCTAATAAACATTGTGAGTGAAAGCCAATTTATACAATATTTTAAATCCCCTACTGTTGACATCGATGTTTAATTAGTAGTCTTATTCTTCACTGCCTTTGTTGGAGAATTGCTTTATTGGTTGGTACATTACCACCACCAACTGTTGATTAGTGGAATATTGGAACCACCACCAGTGGAACCATTGATTTTCATTATGGATGTGTTTTTACCTCATCAGGAGAAAATATACTCCATAAAAATGTTTGTTGCAAAATGTTTAATGATTAGCACTTGATTGACTCTAGCATTGATTTTTTTTCTTGTCCAGTGGCCAACATTTAAAAACCCTCCGCATTCTACTTCGCATTTCTTGCTAAATTGCAACAGCAGTTAGACCGGCAGGACTCATTTTCAACATTACTGCAATTATGTACTCAAAAGATTACAGCTGATCTCAGTGGACACTGAAGATAATTGTGACAAATGAATTTTATATTATGAATGCTTTCTGGCTTTCAGATAATACACCAAAGGGTTTATGAATAAGATATGAACTGCTTAAGTGTCTTTTGAGAAGGAAATTACATGAGTTCCCAGTTTCCTGGAGTCTGGCACTGTGACACCTGTTGACTCGTATTCAAATGTTTTTAAATGCTGAATCCAAAGGTGCTCCATCAGTACAGTGCTGTTATGGAGCGGTAATGCAAAGTATTGACTTCCTGTGTGTTTTCGTCTCTTAAATCAATATTTAATTGTAGGCAATGTGTGGCGAGTGCAGTCTGAGAGGTTGCTTAATTTAACACATTATGGTTGTAACAACCAGGCTGCATATTGATTCAGGGAAAATTGAGCAAAATTGAAGATATCCATTACTTTCGCACAACCTTTCCCCATTAACTAACTACTATTGAGCAGTTGATGCGGTGGTCCTTAGAGAGAAGCTGAATATATTCTACAGCTGGAAAGGTGCCTGTTTTTTCAGCACTAATTAGCTACTTGTAGCCGTTTCCAGATGGCTATACACTCCTGACGGTGGCTGCTTAATCACATCGCAGATTTTTTGACACTGAAACATCAAAGTTGCAGCTCGCTTATAAATAACAGCCTCGTGACGAAACCTTAGCCTCAACTTGACTTTTTATTCCTCATAAAATGCAAAAAATGATCATTTCTGAAAATGATATTGGTAATACCACATTGATTTGGTTATATAGCTCCTAATAGGCTCAGGATCTAATGTAGAAATGTTTTCTAAATGCTAAAAGACAACAACCTGTCGTTGTAATCGGATGACATGCTCTGCTAAAGAAACAATAACTCATTCACTTTCTTCTTCATTGGTCTCTTATATCATGTGTTATTGCAGAAGATCTCATTTAAAGCAAATAACCCTAACTTGGTTAACACTGAAGCCTGCTGAAATTATGCTGCAGGTAATTAGACGATGCAAAATGTTCTCTGTAGCAACACAATGAAAGGTCCAACCTTCAGTGAGAAGGTTATGTAAGGATATGGATAATTACATACTTTATATTGGAGGTGAAGCAAGAAAGAAATAAGCCTCATTACCCATCAGACTAGCAATTTACTTTTACTTTTCACGGCTTCTATTTGGAGAAGTTCATGCTGAGTTGTCGATGGCACTGACAGTATAGGTTTTAATTTTAGTGAATCAAATAAGACAGTGTTTCCGAAACTTTTTTTTCTTTTCACTTTTTAAAAAAATTACAAACCAGCGTGATCTACTTCCCAATAGGCCACGTCTGTAAATCGCGAGAAGAGCAAATTAGTTCCCACAGTAAATGAACATTCCTGATAATTTTTAATGCCATTTCTGCATCACCTCATATTATCTTGAATAGGGAAACCAGTCATTTTGAAGAGATACTGTATATGTTTGATAAATCACAACTTTATGCATCTGTTATTGAAAACATGCAGTATAAAATGAGTGAACAGGCTCTCGTGTTTTTCCTCATCAGTAAATCAAACATAATGTATGCTAGTCTTTCATATAGAGAGGTGAAGTCCCTCCCTTTCCGGTGGACCCCATGGGAGCTTATTTCGGAAAAAATATGAACAATAGTCAACAACGAAAGACAAAATCTTTTTGAACCTGTTTGAATTGCACCATGAATCACATATATGATGTTTGTACAATTAAAAAACATAATTTTACAAGTCAAGAAAGTCGCAGTTTGTCGTACTATCATTTAGTTTTGTGTGAAACCACTCACTGAACTACATCTCTCATCTCCCACAATATACGTCACCAACACTAGCTAGCTAGCTACCTTAGCTATGACCACGATCAAATGAAACGTTATCTTACCTGATGTGTTTTATCCTGCGACTCCTCAGGATCAAGCGGGAAGAGAAAGAACAAGCAAAACCCGTTGCTCGTGTGAGTACATCCCGGTATGAAACACACAGGCATCGTAGCTTCAGTGAGCGGGTCACACGTCACTTATGTGACTTTGGGTGTGTGTAGTCTTTATAATGACGTATTTTCACAGTCTTATACTTCAACAGTTTTAAAACAAACTAAGACTTTCTTGACTTGCAAAATTATCTTTTAAATTGACAAACATGTGTGATTCATGGCGCAATTCAAACGGTCAAAAAAATATTTTGAAGTATGCTACAATTATCAGAACAATATGAAAAGTCTAAATGATTTGGCAACCCTACTAAAATGTCCTGCGATCCACCTGTGGGTCACGACCCAGTCTTTGGAAATGACTGATCTAGAGAGATACAAACTATTTAAAAACATTGTTTTCACCAATGATTCGGATTAATTCCCCTTTACAAATATATATATCAACCATGTAGACTAAGCCAAAGGGGCTGTAAATGATCATCATTAAGATGTCCCTAAAGTGTTTTCAGCCATTTACAGATATTGTAATAAGCAAACAGTGGCAATGTTATTAAAAAAAAAAATACTATTTACTGTAAAACATTTCAAGAAGGGAAAGCTCTGGAGTGAAAAACTGGAGGCTCATTATCTGTGCTGAAGCAGCACCGCTGGGCACATAGACACTGACTCAGCTTCTCGTCCCCAACAATTAAAAAAATCTTCTTTTCTGATAACAGAAATAGCCCTGGCTTCTGTCTGCCAACTGACCTTAATTGCCCTGCTACTCTTTATAGTCCCCCATCCCACACACTGTCAGACTTCTCTTCAGTTTCTCTAGGATTCTTTTCAATTTATAATAGTTTAAGTTGAGCATAACGGTTTAAATCTATGGGAAAGCTGCTTTTGAAGATCATCACTTCACTCTGTCAGCCTGCTCTCGTAACTGTAAATCTCTGTGCATAAAGTGAAAAACACACACAGCCACAGTGGCATATTGAGCAGCTTCACATGCCTCTGGGAGTGTGAATTTCACTCCTCTGACTTCATCACGCTTTATCAAAGAATATTTTCAAAGTGTTAGTGGCGATAACAGATTGTCCCTGTCTGCACACTGTTTGTCATTCTGTAACAAAGAGAAACGTTTAACATATTCACTCACTGATATGGACCCGAGGATTGTTGCCAAAACGCTTTTCAAAAGAGACAGAAGTGCTGAAATCCACCAAAAGCCGACTATTGAGTTAGTTGGCTGTCGGCTTCATCCATCAGTAAACAGCCACGCTCCCTGAGGTGTGTCGCTCTGCTGCTATTACACAACATACCAACATACATACAGTTAAAGCCCCTATATGCTAACTTCTCCGGTTATAGAGACATGTCTCTGTGTATTGGTGGTGTGTGTAGTGAAGTTTCATCTGGGAATTCGACTCACCATCAAACCAGCATGAGGACACAATGCTTTGTCACGGAGTAAAAAAAGAACAAAATGGTTTAATTCACTTTGTTACACAGTGACTCACAGCTGGTTCATCTATAACAGTGGCAGCCCGTAAAGTCCAAATGTCATAATCACAGGGATTTATGATCTGCATTGCACTGCGTAGGAGAGTAAAACTATGGAGAGGGATGAGGAACAGTTTTTCAGGCGCCAGCCGTGTTCTCATCGCTTGTGTCAACACAACAGGATGTGAAGAATTACAGTTTGTCCTTGCTTTGTTTGGATGCTCAGTTGACATTGGAGCTTCATTAGTGAAACAATTTGCATATGTTTTTTTTGTGTATCCGTTTTCTAAATGTACTCTAGCAGCATGAAAACATGATGTGATATTGATTTTAAAGATCAATAAAAAACAGATTTACATCCACATGTGTAAGTTAAAGGACCGGTGTGTAACAGTTAGGGGGATCTATTGACTGAAATGGGAAAAAAAATATTAATAAGTATGTTTTCATTAGTTTATAATCACCTAAAAATAAGAATTGTTGTGTTTTCGTTACCTTAGAATGAGCCATTTATATCCACAAATGGAGCGGGTTCACTTCACGGAGCCGGCCATGTTTTCTACAGAAGCCCAGAGCGGACAAACCAAACACTGGCTCTAGAGAGGGCCATTCGTGTTTTCATGTTTTCGCATCAGCCACCGCAGTTCTCCAACACGCTTGGCACACGTTATTACTATTAGCTTATAAATATTTTTGCCCTTGTTTTAAAAAATGTTAAACTCTCTACCCTTATCTTATTTTCTGCCAAAACCAACCATCTAAGTAATCCTTTTATTAGCCTAACTCGCCACTCACCAGTGCTGCAGATAAATCCCTCAAAACCGAGACCACTACAAATACAACATGAGGACAAATCTTTTTTTTTTCAAAAATGTGTTTATTGGATTTTCAACAACACACAAATGTCCAGTTAGTTACTTATCAATATAGAGTCAAATATAGCATACATTGAGAGGAACTGAACCCGTACAAAAACAATGCAGTGCTCATTGCTCAACAATCAATACAATGCTCAGCAGCTCCCCATGAAGACAAATCTTCATGTCAGTGCTCTGGAATACATCTGAAATTTCAATTTTGTTTTGAACTATATCAATAATTCATGGCTGGCCACATGCCGCCAAATGTCGAGGTGACTTCAAGTGTGTTATTTTTTGTAATAAATCAGAGACGCTCTGGTTTAAGTGTTGTCAAAATTATTATCTACTGTCTGCTGTGGAGCAGCACTGGAATACCAATTTAAATGAACTTGTTAACCAAAAACTGTTTAAAAATATCTTCCTTACTTTATACCTCATTATAAAATGCACAACTGAAATGCAGCCAACAACAATGTGTCACTTATTTAATAGCCTGAAACTAAATTAAACTCTACCGTCTCGATGTCTACGCTTATTATGGAGATTTTTGATTGCAATCTCAAGTTTAGCAGCTGCTGTGAGTGTTATTATATCAAGCTAGAGAGCTGCCCATATGGTTAATTACCATGACAACCTGACAGGCCAATTTAGCTATTATTGCAGGTTAAACAACCAAATTATTAATTTGAGTACACTGTTTTTTGGCTATTTGCCAAATAATATACTGCCTAAATTTAACATGTGTTGTACACGGCCATATTATGTAAACCGTACTGCATATTTTAATCATCAGGGCCCCTGCTGTCTCTGCTGAGTAGACATTTCAAAACTAGATTTTACAACTCGTATCTCTTTCTATTCTCTACTCTCCCACTCTTACAGCTCATACACATTATGTCTGTCTTTAAGCAGTATATCCCAAAAGCACGAACAGATTTCCATGAAATTTAGTGGACAGATGTGGCCGAGAATTAATTTTGACAGTGATGTGAGTCTGGGGAAAATAAATCCATAGAGTATGGACACTATAGTAACATCTAATGGTAACCAGTTGGAACTGCAACATCAGCGATCAAGTCTCTGCCACGAGTAAAGCACATGAACCGTACCGTATGATGTAATCTAATGCAACACCAGTTGAATCAACATTTCTCTGAAGCAATGCGCACAAAATGAGCATTCTTTTTTTTTCGTTTCTGGAGTTGGAAATAATAATAAATAATAAAAGAATAATAAAAAAGTACAAAAAACATTTATCTGGAGCAATGTGAGGAGATGCTTTGTACAGATTTAGCTACCCTTATCAGTGGCCCTTTAGCCTTTTCAAACTGTATATCTTGCTGTTATTTTTGATAAATATTTTTGATAACATGTCAGATAGGAGAGTTCCCCACTTAAAGAGAAAAAAACACATAGTTTATTAGCCTTTAATTCTCTTCTTATTACAAATAATACTAAATTTGTGACTCCTTTGGCCCACTCATAAAGTACTCATAGACTGGCATATATGGTTCTGCAGATAATGACACTTTGCGATTTTATTCTGACAGTCTGTGGGAGAAAAAGCATTAACCTTATGAGCCTATCACCCACGTACACGAACACTTTGAAATCGTTGAAATCAACTTTATTCTTTAAATAAAACAACATTTTTCCCCTTTTATGGTATTTAAAATAAAACCCACAATGAGTACCTTTTATGGCAATTCATTTGAACTTCTTTGCAAACGAGAAGAGTCTATAAACAATACATGCAACATAGCAGGGAACAAACTTTTATAATGTGAAGTTAAATATAGCAGTGAACGTCATCTTCCTGTTGTTACCTTGGAAACCAATCACAATTGTATCAACCCCACGCCTGTTCTGTATATTTATTACCTCATATCTTGTACACAAAATGTATATGAAAGCGTCTTTTCATGAATCAGTGCGGGGACGAGGGGGAGTAGATAATAACAGCCACAGATTCCTCTCCCTCCATTCTTCAGGGGCTGCCAGATAGGCGGCTGAAGATGAATGTGATGTTCCAGCATGCTGCAATTACTTTACCAAGACTGGTGCAAAGCCTGCAGATTCTCCTACATCTACCACTGCTTGTCTCTCTCATTGTCCTCCTCTGTTTTTATATTTCCTCCCTTTTTATTCTTTCTTTCCAGCACTCACAGACTCATACGAGTATTAAATTGTGCAGTGGATGCAGCAATTTAGTGAAGTGTATATATATAGAAAGCTTGTTTACTTTATCGCTCACTATTGTTACCAGTGCTGTCAATTTGAGACAGCTTGAACATCAAAACTGTTTCAGGTGATGGGTCAGTAATGGGGTTATCCTGACAGCACTAAAACTACCTTGGAAATTGGGTTATGACCCTGAGACCTGTTCAGGTTTCCAACAAATATAATGACATTTTGAATTTTCTCCAGCTGCTCATTGGGTGGCAGCATGCACTAGAGGTTCACAGGCCTGGCCCTTACCCAGAGGAGCTGTCTCTCTCACGTGTAGCCTCAGTAAACATTTGTCAAACAGGCAGAGGCATTGTAAAAATGGCATCACTAGCATCATTTATACTGAAAGTTTGTACAGGCTTACCTTCTCTTAACCTGTCTCAAATGCTCTCCATGACACACCATCTTTTCTGATGACACCTTTTCCTTTTCTACATTACACCAATCACCTTGATCTCACGGTGACAGCTCAAAGGTTCAACCCAGCCAGGTGATGGATTGTTTCCATGGATGTATAAAGAGAACTGGATACAGCGTTGAAAGTTGCTCAGTGGCGCATGAAGCCAAAAACGTTTGTCCTCCTCGGTATAAAATTACCCGGATCCTCCGCATCCATGGGCCCATGGCACAAGCCTTTAACCCCACCTCTCGGGCTTGCTCACATGAACGATAGCACGAAAACAACTCTGGATTTTGCTGTTAGTGAATTGAACAACTTGGGAAAAATGTCTTTTGGTGCCCAATGGCATCATGTGACGTACCTGGAAGTTATAATTACACGGTTTGGCCATTATGGCAAATTGGCTTCAAAGCCCAGTGCTGTTCCTGGGGGCATTGTTGGGGCATGTGCAAACTGATCTTAAATACTCATTAGAAGACATACAGACAGTGGACAAAATAACAGAAACACTCTACAAGAGCATATCATTTTTTGAAGCACATTAGTTTTTCATTATTTATTTAACTTAACTCTCCTTTCATTGTGCCTATATACTCCCCTGTGCCACAAAGCACACATATGTGAGTTGAAATAATGCATCCTTAATGAGAAACATATTAAAAACATTCTCTTATTTTAAGAGTTTTTTAAGACATTTTTTTAATTTACTAAATACCTGCAGCGATCCAGCCACAGCAGAAAGGATAAGTGCATCTCCCCATTAAGAGAGACGCTGTGCACATTTATGCACGAGGCACAGCAGCATAACTTCATTGATTATTTAAATCTCGTTGTTTTTCTCATGTATTTTGAAAAATAACATGTAAGGGAGCTTTATTCAGTTATTTTTCATGACCCAACTGTCACTGCATCCCAAAATAAATAAGTTTGAGCAGACACCCTTTATTTGCTTCAGTTACCACCGACTCTCAGAAGACACTATTAATTTCACTGAAGCTGCTTGTGGCTGTTAGTGCTGATCTTTGTGAATTGGACTGTTTTTCAGGCTCATTTGCAAAGAACGGGGCAGATTTTGTGCAATAAATGTATGCATATTACCTAATTAAAATACGTGCAGATAGCACAGGATTACCAAGATGCTATTTGCTTGGCAGCGTAGTTAGGGGTGCATTTCACATTTGCAGGTGCTTTGAGAATTACACGGTTTCTTTTTGTCTTTGTGCAGGTTTAGCGGCCACAAAATTGGCACAATCCTTTTGTGAATTCCACCTCAGTAGTTTGCTCTAAAGTGAGCAGTAAATCATGATTTCTCTCACTTATGAATCGCCATCATTTTGCGTCATCATCACTGACAAGTGTAGAGTCACACAAGGGTAAATGTGTCTGTAAAATGGGACACATTGCATTGTGGGATTGTTGCAGTAGTGTACATGCCATGCACAGTTTTTGTTTTAATCCAGTATAGGAGCTTTTGAGGGCACTAAATGGTGGAGATATTTCACTTTCAGAATTCAGACACTCAAATAAAACGGCGGAGGGTAAATAAAGTGCACTATATAGTAAAGTGAGAGATTTCAGACACAGCCGTTGTCTTATATTGTAAAGCATTACTCTTATTTTGACAGTGTGGCCGCTCCGTGCATGTGGGCTAATGGATATGTGATATGTGATTTTATGAGTACACAAGCTGCCCAATTGGCAGTAATGTAGTGTGTCTATGAATGGCAGAGTGGTTACAGAGTGTGTGCCAGGAATTACTCTCACTGACTGCACATTACAGCAACAGCAACCTACAGTGATTTCCTATTCCTCAGAGTCTGACTCATTGTAACAGAACCCTGTCACTGTATAATTGGAGTCTTATCAAACAGTTACTATTTCAAGCTGAGTGCCTAACTTAGAGAAACGGACAGCGCACCTATCTATCAGACACACAAAACGTTGAATATGTTAAGGAGACTTAGGAGAAGCAGGGAAAACAGTTTGTTTTAATCAGAATCCAAATAAGGTTTGTAAGTGAATAAGAGGACAGAGCCGGCCCTGACCAATTTGGTGCCCTAGGCAAGATTTTAGCTGGTGCCCCTTGCATTGCAGCCAATTCCACCACCAATCATTGTGTTCATGCACTCACACAGAAACTGCATAGCTTCATCTCTTTCAGATTAAGATGCAGATCACCCTTTTAAAAAAATGTGGTTGTATTATTCCCTGAACACCTGAATAGTCTTTCCAACTTTCACTAATGAATTTAAGGTGGGAGTGACTTAAACTTTATTTTAATTGTCACATACTGTATATACTGGCATTAACTCAAACTATTTATTAAATTAATAAACGTTACTATCGTCCAAAGTAAGCTAACACTAGTCTGCTCTAACAGTAACTACTACGCAGCACACTTTAAACAAAAAGTGTATTCTCAAATGTGCCGGCATGATGCTGGAGGCAACCCAGAAAATGAGCCTATTTAATAGGCTACATAGTTATGCTGTGGGCTTTTTGGTAATATTTGGAAACAATGGTATTAAAATAGTATTATTAAAAAGTTATACATTCGATTTTTTTATTCTTCCCTCATTTGGAAAACCCCTATGGATTGATGGCGCCCCTGGCTTTCGCCTATACCGCCTATGCCACCTAGGGACAGCCCTGATAGAGGAAATAAAGTAGTTTTAAATCCAAATGTCACTTAAATGCACTGCTTCTCTACATGTACTGTACGGCTTTGATCTATGTTTTTCCTCTCATCAGTTAATACCAGTTATTCATACATCTGGGAGATCTTAATGTAGTCACATTTTGAGTCCAAACAGGTGTTTGTGGCTAGCAAAACATCTTTCTTTTTAGCAGTTTATTAATAGTCCAAATGCTAAAAAACACCAATGCCTCATTTGCCGTAGATGATTAAGCAGTTTGAAGTCCAACATTTGATTCCTTTGGTGTTCATATCAAGCTAATCTCATTACCCTCAGTACTCAATAGTGTGAAAATCCATTAGCTGTCCCAGTGACCTTTAGTATCTGTCTGCTGCTAATCTGTCTCTAAGCATAAAATAGAGATGGGTTCATTCATGTGTTGCATACATTATATATGGAATGCCATATACTATATATGAATATTAAGCATGTTTTCCCTGTTAGAGTCTAGGTAGATAGGTTTGTGTCACAGTTGTTTGATGCAGGGCATATTATACTTCTCTAACTCCTGCAAACACTATAATTACTGGACAAGATGTTGAGATTGTTGAGTCTTTGTGCACCATAATTGATAATAAAATGACCTTTGATAGGAATACAGATATGCTGGGCGTCTTTTTTGTCTGAGGAAGCTAGCCATGTTCCAGGTTGACAGATCCCTGATTGTTTTATGAATGGTTTATCAGTCAGTCGTCACCTTTTCATTTATTTGCTTGTATGCATCTCTCAATCTCAAACAGAAAAACTCATTGAAGCTGCAGTCCGTAACTCCCATCAAACTGTCAAACTAGGCAGCATTAAACAAATACGAATCAAGGTTTTTATTGCCAATTTCTTACCTCAAAAACATATTTTAGTGTACTCTTTAGCACTAAAATTAGAAAGTGTGTGACCCGGCCGCCATGTAAAAAATAGTCGAGCCAAAACCAAGCACCTCCCGTCGGCCGGAGCAGACTTTCTCATTTTTCTTTTTCACTAATATTGTAACTTTAGTACTTCATGTTTATTTATGTTGTTATCATGTGTGGTTAAGTATGTGTGTATCTGAGTTTTTATTGCTGCTACGGAAGAACCAATTGCCCCTCTGGGACAAATAAAGCTCTTGAACTTGAACTTTGAAGTTACAGGGATAAAAGATTTAAACAACAAAACATGATTCAGACAGAACACTATCAACCCATTTGTGAAGCCTCGGGAGAGCAGACTAATGGGAGTCAATCAGACACCATGTTTTTGATGAGATATGGGAGTTTAAATTAAGGCCAGAGGGAAAAAAAACATTGGATGAAAACATCTGCATGACTGTAATGGAAATTCCAAGCCACTTGTGGTTTGATTTGAATCTCTGTTCAGTAAATCCACCTGTAAGATCAAAATGTATCTCAAAAGACAGATCTGAGCTGTAGAGGCCTCAGACAGCCTTCCCAGAAGCCTTGTTATTTCTGTAGTATGAAACTTGTAAGAAATCTATTTGTGACGGTGAATGATGTTGATTGTAACCAGTTAATAACTGCAGATCTGTCTCCGTCTCATCTGTTGGACTGTCTGCCTTTTTTCTCTCTCTTTCTTTCTGTCACTTTGTCATCAATAGAGACATTGTTCAAGCCGTTCGTAGAATCCAACAACTGAGTTGTTTCTGCCAGGCGACGGTCTTTTTGCATGCTCCGTGCACAAGGCCCCGAGAAAAAGTCACACTCGGAGAGGGAGGCGTGGAAATACACAAACCCAACACAGTTTAATCACGCACCGGCAGACAGACGGCCCACATTGTTTGTCTGTAACCTTTAACCCTTTGTTCCCAAAGAGGCGGGAAAGTTCAGGCTTCATGATCTGTGACATAACAAGTCACTGCAGACTGTAATCTTCCCTTTTTGTGCCATCTTTTCAAATTGGTGTCGCTGGTGAAGGTCAGCTGCACTGTGCCCCAAGAGGATCTGCAGATTACCGAAACCCTGTTAGACATGCTGTCGCTGTCTCTTTACGTTACAGCGGCAGCAGAAACAAAATGTCACAACAAAAACACATGACGGATTGTTAGAAAGTCTGCTGGTCCCCAGGTAAAACTCTGAGTGAGTGAGTGAGTGCACCCTGCTGGTGCCTTTCGGCCTGCAGCCACTATACAGACACTACAGCATACACTACTTGTAGTACTTGAATGTGTTTTCTTGTCATCCCTCTATTGTAGTCATCGTCATTGTGTTTCTTGGAGCAACAATTATGCAGTGCCTATAAAAAGTATTCACCCCTCTTGGAAGTTTTTATGTTTTATTGTTTTACAGCAACGTCTTTTCGCAGAGTTGCTTTGAGTGTTCATTTGTCTTCATGGTGGAGGTTTTGGCGAGGAGGAACTGGCATGGCCATTTTCAAAGGGGTCCCTTGACCTCTGACCTCAAGAGATGTGAATGAAAATGGGTTCTATGGGTACCAACGAGTCTCCCCTTTACAGACATGCCCACTTTATGATAATCACATGCAGTCTGGGGCAAGTCATAGTCAAGTCAGCACACTGACAGCTGTTATTGCCTGTTTGGCTTGAGTTTTTTATGATTTGAACATATTTTTTTATTGCTAAATGCAGTTCCTGTGAGGGTTTCATGACAATATTTGTCATTGTTTTGTGTTGTTAATTTTACAATAATAAATATTAACATACATTTGCATAAAGCAAGCATATTTCCCCACGCCCATGTTGATAAGAGTATTCAATATTTGAGAAATCTCCCTTTGAGGTACATTTTGAACAGATAAAATATGTGTGATTAATTACGATAAAATATGGACGATCATGCAATTAATCAGGATTAAATATTTTAATCAACTGACGGCTCTAGTTTTCGTGCATTCCTTATCACTGGTTTCATTTTCTGATAAATTAATCCGTGGAGGATCCCCTCGAAAGATATTTAACAGGCTACCAAATACAGCCTCATCCACAGATACTACATTTTATAATCAAAGCAATATACAGAGCAATGCAATAATGGAATTCACTCACAAATTATATTACACAAGAAAATAATATATGGTTTTAAAAAAAAACACCAAAAGAGCATTACTTTAGAAACGTTAGTAATTAATAAGTATTCTTGGGTGTGTAAGGGTTATAAATATTTATCTGTTAGATCATGATAGATTCAGTCGGAGCCGCTCTATTTTCTTTGTGTTTTTGTTATTTAAACTGTCACTTGTTATTGTTTTATTTACAGTTGACATGTATTACGATATATTATGTCAGTGTATGATGAGTAGTGTAAATCTGTATTTTTATATTATCAGCACGTAAACTATGTTGACCCCATGAATAATAGCTGCTGCTATGCAAAAGCTAATGGATATCTAAATAAACAAACAAACATTATAGACCGTGTAAATGATGTGTGGCAGCTTTTGGGCCACTAAGAGGTTAAAAGGAGGGAGGTCATTTTGGTGTTTGGTCAGACACTGATAGGTCACTGCTCAGTGGTCTGCTCTGCTCTCACTCTGCGCCTCTCAGCCGTGAAGTAACCGACTACTGCCGGTCTCCGCCTCAAAACATGCACTGATTTCAGTTTGACAAACAAAGAAAAGCAACAGCGACGGATCTTATCTATTCAACCTGTCAACATGGATGTGGAGCGTCTATGAAGTTCTCCTCCGTTGTGCGCGTCTGGTGGACGGACAAGTTGGTGGAAGTTGGCGAGGTCGAGTCGAAGGTAAAAACGCACCTGATGAAACTGATGTCAGACGGGCTTTTCTCAAGTTTACTGCTTTGTTGCTTTACAGTAGTAGTAATGTAGTTACTTTGTCGATACATGTTTTGCGCTGTCAACCCGAAACGACGTCAACTTTGCCAGCAGTTTGATAATCAAATGAAAACTCCACGTGCGACATGGATTCACTATTTATACGTCGACATTGATTAAAACCATAGAATAAACAGCAGGGTGCTGAGTACACTATATCATTGATTTACCTATTCCCTAATTCTGCATCGTTGTGAGCTTCGATGCACTTGCTGTGTGTGTGTCCGGTTCCTGCTGCCTGTCTCAGACAGATGCTGCTGTGTGTGCATCACCTAACTTTATTATTATAAGTGTTACAATAAACACATCTGTCTGAGAGGATTGTTCAACATGTACATGCTGTGCTCTGTGGACCAGGGTTCCTCCATTTTAATAATGAAAGACACTGTCCAGCTTTGTGAGCATCAGTGGAAGGGTTGAAGGGTTGGGGGTTCAATCCCCATCTCCTCTTGTCTGCTTGTTGGCCCCTGTTAAAGGGACTGTTTGTAACTTTCAGAAATGTTTGTTAACAGCGACACCTGTGGCTGTGAAGTCAACGAAAGTCAGCGTTGGGCTCGTGCTTGTTCGCTCTAAATAGATATGAACGAGCATCGCTCAAAACAGTGAGGCAACACACGTCAGTTAAAACCACAATATCACTCTATATTTCAGCTGCTTGGCAGTAATGTTAGCTGACCAGATGAAGGTCTCTCCTTGAATCACTGCTGATCCTAGAGATGGCTTTTCCTGCTTCAGCCTCCCGACCGAGCCCGAGGGAAAAAGGGAGACACCAGCACCCGGTCGGAGACGATAACGACATAGATTCACTATTTATAACATTGATTAAAACCATAGAATAAACAGCAGGGTGCTGAGTACACAATATCATTGATTTCCTGACAGCAAATCCCAGCTTTAATGCACATGCTGTGTGTGTCCGGTTCCTGCTGCCTGTCTCAGACGGATGCTGCTGTGTGTGTGCAACACCTAACTTTATTATTATAAGTGTTACAATAAACATCTGTCTAAGATGATTATTCAACATGTACAGTACATGCTTTGTTTGCACCTGCTCTGTGGACCAGGGTTCCTCCATCTAAATAATCCATCAATCAATCAAACAACATTTATTTGTATTGCCCTTAACAATAACCAAAAGGTACCTAAAAGTGCTTTACATTAACATCAAGAAATAACAGGAATAAAAACACAACATATCATAAAATCATAAAAGGGTACATAAAAAGCACAGGAAAAATGTCACAGCGCTACTAGGTATAAAAAGCCAATCTAAATAAAAAAAAGTCTTGAGCTTAGATCTAAAAAGTAGTAGGTCAGTGATGGTATCAGGGGGTAACTTGTTCCATAGTTTAGGAGCAGCGACAGCAAAAGCACGACTACCCCACAGATTATACCTCGACCTTGGGACCTTGAGCATCAGTGGAAGGGTTGGGGGTTCGATCCTCCATCTCCTCCTGTCTGCTTGTCGGCCCATTTAAGTTTAAAAGTATTTTATTGATAACATTTTTATGGAGACGAATAGTTAAAAAAAAAAAAAAAAATACATCCTTAGAGCGTTTAGAAATGTGCCAAAAAAATGGTTGTGAATGAATCATTTAAAAACAATTTGGCAGGTCCAAAATGAATGTTTTGCTTATCTCTGTGGAAGATATCTGATGTTTGGTTCCCACTTCTAACTAGGCTTGTGAGCCAACAGTATAACGACGTTATCGAGTTGCCAGTTAGTGTGGACAAAACAGATAAATGGCTGAGTTTGACACTGGTGGGAGACACCATCAGGCTGCAGAATAAGTGAATATTTATCGTGGCAACAGGTGACAACTGATGAACAAAGATGCACATTGAATTGAAGCAAATACATTTTTTAAAAAGTTATTTTTATAAAACGGTTTCTATATCCTGACAGTAGTGCATGAGACAGGTAATATGAAAAAAAAATCATGTGCCTCTGTGTCCTCCGGTGCTCCTAATGGCATCTACAAGATTTCACAGACCGGAGGAAAACAACCAATCAGAGCCGAGCTAGAG
The DNA here is from genome assembly GCA_916700675.1 of Helicolenus avius. NCBI lineage: Eukaryota > Metazoa > Chordata > Actinopteri > Perciformes > Sebastidae > Helicolenus > Helicolenus avius. Next base: position 16,185 of record CAKAKQ010033623.1, read on the forward strand.
CCTGCCGTCTATGAGCAGCTGTCAATCACTCGTGAACTTCGACCAAACGGTCAAACTAGGCAGCGCTGATCATTGATCATTGTTACTGTTTAGCTTTGAAATGAGAAAGTTTGTGACCCGGCAGTCATGTTGAGATCTGTTGAGGAAATACAAAGCACCACCCACCAGCCGCAGCACACTTTCTCATTTTACAGCTAAACAGTACACTACAAGACGTTTCTGAAAACATTTGAGGCGAGAAATAGGCATTACAGTAACAGAATATTGATTCATATTTGATCAGCGTTGCCTAGTTTGACCGTTTGGTCGGAGTTTGCGAGTGATTGACAGCTGCGTCCGTTGAATGAACAGCCAATAGGAACGCTCTCTCTCTGAAATCGCTTGTGATTGGCCAAAGTCTCCAGTCACGGGCTAGATTTTTTAAAGCCTGAAAACAGAGTCATGAGGAGGTGCAGAAGTCTAGTTATCTCTCAGAACACTTGAATTACAATATGCTGAAAGGTTATTATAGAATTTTTGCCCAACAAACATGCCAAAAACATTCTGCCTTCTGCAGGTAGGTGTATGTTATATGTTGTTTCATATGTAGTTTATATTTCACTTACTAAGTTCAAGTCTTATACACAGTGTTGATCATGCTGAAAAGAGCAAAACAGTTCTTGTCTGCACAATGTAGGCCACGACCTGTTACAAGTAACCCACCTGTCAAACAATGGTTCTACTTGTTCAAAAGTTTTAACTTTGACATTGGCTGCAACAGACTGTACTAATCTGTGTGCAGTCGACAGTTGCAACCAAAACAATGCTCTGTGGGAGTGAACTAATCAATCCGTTTGTTACATTATTATACAGTTTGGTCTTCAATAAGCACAGACCTTCCTTTTGTTCCCGACTTTGGCCATATTTTATCTCTTGTGTATATTACCAACTTGTTTGTTTGTGCAAGTTTGTTACTGTGAAGGTTAGGTCGAAGTAGTCACATTAATCCTTGAGCCAAGAATTAGTTTTGTAAAGGAGTCACAGACCGAAAGGAGTCAGGTTGCAGACTGAAAACACAGGGGTAACAGGTAAACACAGGGTAACCTCCATTAAAGGATGTTCCCTGTTTTCTCTCGACTTTAGATTTTGTGTTTTTGCTATAATTTAAAATTTTTCTTTTATTTACTCAAGTTTAAATGTTGTCGACTAGTTATAGTCTAGACTAGACTAGAATAGTTGTAGTTTGTTGTGCTTGTTTCTGTTACTGCTGTGATCAGAAGAGTTCTTCACATATGATCTTTAGAGTAAAGGAAGTTGGCCTTTAAGTGACATTTAAATAATCTATTGCTGGGGATCTCCTGATACACCGTCTGGAGCCGCTGGTGGTCATGGATGCATATTTGGGAGCTGCTGATTTCTTTTTAAGGTAATAGCCTAAAGCATATCACAGCAGTACTGAATTACATTAATAGACAACATGTAATCAGTGTAGGTAGCACGGTAACTACAATATAGGTTATGAGACGCTAAAATAAAAACACAAAATCACAACTATCGTGAAATAGTTTTTCTTGATTATTAGATCGACCTGTCTTGATCAATATACAGATGTCTACATGAACATTGTGTGCTGGTGACTGTACCAGACTTAGACTCTTGGTTCTATAATGTGATTGCTGTCCAGCTGTTTGAGAAGACATGTCTGTGGTGTTATGCACATACAACACAGCATGTGTTGAGAAACTCTTCAGGGGAGCTCAAGCTGAATCTGCAGTTTATCCCTGTGTGTCACAGCAGGATATTGATCAGTTCAGTGTGTGTCTGCGGTGTACGTTGTCTCTGACATTTCCTTTCAGAACATGTGACACTTGAAGCTAAAAGAAAAACTTGTCAAGATAACGATATTAAAGGGACAGTTCAACATTTTTTGAAAATACGCTATTGCCATTTGAACCGCACTCAAATGAGAAGATCATTCCTTTCACCTTATGTACCTGGGATTTGTTTATCATAGCTTAGCACAAAGCATGAACACCTTTAACAACCTTCTTCTTTATAGTGCGTTGGGAAACAGTTACAGTAGGTGTTATTGCCACTTCTTAAAGACCTAATATTTATTTTCTACATAAACATGTTTATATACTTTAATGTTCAAAAAACACTTTATTTTTCTCATACCCGCTGTGCTGCTCTACCTCTTTTCACCCTCTGTCTGAAACGCTCTGTTTGAGCTCTCGAAAAGCCCACCAAACTCTTCGGACTCTGCTCCAGCTCCGCTCTAACTAGCTTTGTTTGAAGGCAGGTATTATTCAAATGTGTTACTTGGTGACATCACAACGTTACAGAAGAAAATGCAGGACGAATTCAGGCAGTTCAGGAGCAGTGTTTCTGTGGAGGAGAGTAACTCCCTTTGGACTGGCTTTGTAACTCTGCAGACCTTTTACATACACAAAAAAATATATAACACACTAAAGGAAAGAGGAAAAGCACAAATGCATAATAGGTCCTCTTTAACCAACACAGTGACTGCAGCATCTTGTGGCATTGCCACCATTGCACCTCTCTACCATGAACTAGATCACAGAAACGCTTGAATGTATTGCTGTTTGGAGATGTAGTTACTGTCAAAAGGCCTGTACGTAGCTGACTCGCTGCAAAGCAGCAACATGCTCCCAACAAGAGCTGTCTCTTCTCTTAACTGTTCGTGGCTGTCCCTGTGGCCAGCTTTCTCTCTCTCTCTCTCTCTCTCTCTCTCTGAATGAGACCACTTTGAATGCATCTCACAGTCTCATGTCTCCCAGTTTCCGACAGCCCCTCTTCTCTCAGCTGTTTGTGGCTGTCAGGCCTGGGAAAATGCTTCTTAACCACACAGGAAATGGCAGTTGCTGAACAGACAGCGCTGTTGCTTGCACTTGTTTTTACCTCAGTGGTTCTGTAAATAAAGTAGTTTTATCGATTATTGTAGAGGATGAGATTTTTCAGTGTAATTTCAGGGGGGGTTTGTTGTTTTTTGGACATGCACTTCAAAATCATGTTGTTTTCACTTGTTGATTATGATGCTTATAGATATCTCCGAGTTCAGAGTACATACTAAACCTATTATCTAGGCCTGCAACCTATAATTACTTTCGTTATTATTTTAAACAGTTCCGATAAATATTTCTATTGAAATGACTGTGGTTATGGGTTTTTTTTTTTGTTTCAGTACATCAGTTCCCGAGAATACATTATGTAGGTTTTGTGGGTAGAGCTTTTTTTCCTGTTGAGCATCCTGTGTGGTCTATGAATTTCCTGGGTATTTCTATTTGACAAACACTTTCTTTATTCATTTTAAAGAAGGCTCCTTTTTCATCTTAGCGTTGCTACTGAAAAAGAGGGCACTGTAAAGGCTTGTGGCAATATTTACTGATTTGTCACTACATCACAGTATAGTAAAGAGGCTTTTACAGGGCTTCAACCATCAAATACCTGACTAGGAGAAGTGAATATATTATATAATATAATATTCATTAATATTGTAAAATAGTTTTAATAGTTTGTCAGTGCAGTGCAGCTGTGAAGATAAGTTGTGAGCATGGATCTCCAACTTTGGCACTGTCTCACACCGTCAGATGGGAGAAGATTGCTATATCTGCTGTAGCTCCAAAAGTGAAACCGGAGCAGATTTTTGTTTTATTTGACCAGTTTTAATCTCATTTAAAAGCTCTGACAACATGGGCTGCTATTACCTTAAAGTCTAAAAAGGATGTAATTGAAAGCATCTTCTAAACCAAAAAGAAGAGACCAGAGTTTTATGCCACTTGTACAATATTGGTGAAGTGTTAGTGCAGCCAGATGGAAACCTACAGCTGCATAAACGCATCACTCTTATTAGCAACACCAAATGTGAGAGGCAGCACAGCATGACAGGTCCAAATAGAGTGTCTTGTCACCACTTCATTAACTACCATCACCTAATGGCTCCTAATTACGGTCATAAAACTGAAATCTAATAGAACCAATCAGACCTAATTCAGACAAATCTTTACGTGATGTAGGTTGAATGCGGTTAAGAAGCATAAACTGGCTTAGTGTTTGGTGCCTTGAATGCAGAATCCAGCCATTATGTATTTATGGAAGCTAATTTGATTCCTCTTTGACTTTTTTGTTTACAGTATCATGGCATCGTTTAGAGCTGATACTGATCAAACTCTGCAAAAGTCGCTGCTTTCCCGCATGTTATCCATGTTATTTCCCAAATTGGACTACCCTAAGATATTACTGTGCATTCCTTTCCTTCTTTAGTCACTAATTTCATAATAATGAGCTGTTTTACAGGCTCATTTGACATTGTTGGAGTCCCCCTCACCCTCAGTTTGCACTATTTATCTTACTTTGACTTTGCTTTGAAAAACATCTACTGGGAATCGATAACGTCTGGTATGCTTGCCAATTTACCAATTAGTGAACTACTGTATGGGGAGTGTTTCAATGAGGATGTGACATGCAGCCTGATGAAAACATTGTGAAGAACATGGAGGTATAACATGAAGTATTTTTCTGCACATGCATAATCTCTGTAAACAGATTCTGCATTCATATAAAGAAGAGTTTGGTATCGGTAGCATTCTGGTTTCTGTTTGTAGTCCGAGTAGTATTGACCAATCACGTTCAAGCAGGCTTTGGTTTAATGCAGGTAAACGGTCTGTTTGGAGAGCAGAAGAGGCAGAACGCATTGGCCGAAATACAATCTGGGGACCCATCGGCTATTGTCTGACGAGGATTTAGCTTTTAATTGGTTTAAAATTAGCTTGTGGGTTGCAGATGGGTTCTAAGATTGGCAACTGCATGGCCCTTTTTTAAATCTCAAATTTATTCAAAATAGATTTGGCCAATTCTGATCAGCACCATTCAATTGCTGACTCCCTAGTGCCTACCCTCAATTAAAATGCAATCATTTTGAAGCCAACTGAACTCATTCAGTCTGATTTTTTTGGAATCAGTTTATTCAGTTTGTCTCAACTCCCTTCCATCACAGTTGTGACTCCAATTCAGATAATACGGGTCTTCACTACATACTGTGTTGTACTTCACCAAAGAGCTGCGCCTGTTTCCATAGTGTAACAAGGCTATTTTTAGAAGGCAGGGTGTCTAAATAAGAGATGAAAGCTTGGGTTTTGATCAGTACAGCAAGTCTCTATAGACGTGAACCAAAGAGGAAGAAGAGGAGGCCCTTTTTGTGATGAGAACTGCGGGACATGGGATTGCCTGGCAGCGCTCATTAAGAAGGGTGCACTTCGGGCACATCAGAATACATAATTTAAGAGGCTGTATGTTAAAGTTTGTATATGAAGCCTAATGAAAACCCCCAAAATTTGGGAAGAAACGTTGAGTGGGATAATGTTTTAGCGTGTTTTTGTAGCTGTTAATGGAACTTATATGCAAGTAATACATGACTGAAAATAACCTTCTTGGGTCGGCCTCCACTTTTTATAGCAGTTTATTTGCAGTACAGTGCGTTCCTTCATTCGTCTTTACAGAGAGTCAGTGTGCAATCGGATGCCAGTGTGACTGTAGTGCTTTCAGGATTTATAGAGTAGCGCAGGAAATGGTTAAAAAGGTGTGAAGCCTGTTACGTGACCAGGGTTTATAATCTCATCATAGCATCACAGTGCGTGTAATATTCTCCCATCACTCTACTAGCTCCACCGTAATAACGTACTGCAACCCTGTTGTGTTGCAGGATGCACTCCTACATGAACGAGTAATTGCTCAATGATCAGGTTTAATATGGGGAGGAGGTTGTTTGGTATGGACTCCACATCGTGGCACATCAACAACATCATGTGAAAAAGACATTACGCAGAGCCAGAGTGTAAATAATTAATGTGAAAATATTATTTCATGTTGTTTGTCTCTGTTATTTGAAAATAGAAGTTTTGTTCAATGAAGGGTTCTCGCATACATCTATTTAACTCAGTTTCTTGCATTCTGTCTTGCATGTTTTGTTTATTTCTCAACATAAATACCATAAAACACATAATAATGTCAAATTAACATAATTAATGTGAATGTTAATTTAGTGATTAATACCAAAGAATCATTTCAAAACTTGTCTTGTTGGTACAAAAAGTTGGACCCTGGTGGCCTTTGTCCCTTCTTACCTTTTGCTCGTTGGTCATAGATGTTGTGACTGTTGCCAACGCTAACCTCTAATTCAGCCTACCGTCACTTTCACCATCTTTCTGCATATGGTTTCTAAATAAGTTTATCTGTCAAGGAGTGATCACATTGTATTTATTACACTTTAGTTTGATAGCACGAGTAGTAGTATCATGGGTCCGAAATTAACACCCGCCAAGCGCCAAGTGGGACCAAGTCATTGTTTTGCATCTCTGGTAGCCTACACCTGGTGGAATATCAGGAAGGTATACAAAATAGATACTGCCCAAGTCTAGCGTTCAGGCTTGAATTAATAAACTTTCAATGTATTTAAATAATTTTGCTCTAAATTTTGCTCTGGTCTCTTCTCTAAGTTTGTATTCAACATAATACTATATTATCTCAATGAAATGTACTAAAACAAATGTATGTGTGACACAAAAACACAATTTATTATTTTGGCAGGTAAAAAATTATGCTTGGCCGGGTGATTTTTTCATCTACCAGTCCCCGTGGCTGGTGAGTCAAAAAGTTAATTTCGAACACTGTCACGATCTTTTCTTAAGCCGAACTAAATAGTTTTGTTGCCTAACCCTAACCAAGTTGTTTCCTGTGGAGACGGAAGTTTATTTTGAAAAGACTGTATGCATATAACGACCGGAAATTGACACGTTGCTGGACATTAGTAGGAAAATGCACAAAAAAATGAGGACTACATTTGCATATGTTATCAAAGAAACCATTGTATTAGGATACATTGGGAAACAGCACCCAGTCCTTTCTTATACTGTATCTATACTGGTAGATAGATGGTTGGTGAAGATTGTTACGTTGTTATAGTTACATACTTCCACACTGCTCTATGCTTTGTGCCCTTCCACAGAATTCATTTGTCTAATCAGAACACTTTATGCTACATGTATTTTCATGAGTGTTAGTTTAATCAGCATCAGCATGCCTCCGTAATCGGCCCACGGTCTTTGACATTGTGCTGACAGGGACACAGCGCTAAGAATAGAGACGCAGGGAACAATAGAGAGAGCTGAACCTTGATGGTCAGAAGTGACGCGTGAAAGGCAAGCAATCACATAGTTGTTGTGTGCTGTGGAGCCATCACGGTGATGGAAAACTGTGATCCCTGTCTCAGCTGTAACAGCAAAGTCGCTCCGCGGTGGGTCCATCTGTTGACGCGGCTAACGTGGCAAAGTGCACAAGGCACTGAGACACAAGATGGTTAGACCATTAGGGTCCTTCCTGCTGTGCGCTCTATTTTTTTTATATTATTATAGTTTACTTACACTGCACAGGTGCATCAGCACGCTCTCCAGCTAGAGAGCAGTGTTTCACAATGTTTCTCTTTTCTAATACATGTAATCTAAAAATTACCAACACATAAAAATCATGGCAGTGGCTTGAAACATCTCTCTTTACCCAAATCCTCTGCTTCTTGCCCACACGCTCAGCCATGACATGACATCACCTGCTCGTCTGAGTTGAGCCCAGCGATGCCAGAGCACAACCTGAGGCTACTAGAACGTGTGAAAACTGTAAGAGGAAACGTTGTCTTGCCCTAATTAATGCATGATGTTTCCCCACCTCCACACTCAGCCTCCAGGTCACAGTGTGTGTGTTCTTGCTGTGTGTCTTTGTGCATTCGCTGAGGTCTACGTTGCACAAGTTTATTGGAACATAAATTGTGCCACAATGGAATATGCATAAATTATATTGACACCTATCATAATGAATACTAAACAATGAGTTCATCATGATTTAATAATGCAAGTGGATTGAATGTATAGCCCATTATTCTCTATGATGTATCTGTTCTATCCTAATCTTTTGTAACATACAAGGACATCATTAAAAAGACACAGTTGCATCTTTTTATTAGGAAATGCATCATGAGAAAATATTATAATATGGTTGGGTTCTAATAGCGGTTTCATTTTGTCAACTACATGGATTGTTTAAGCTCAGAGTGTAACAATTGTTTTATTGAATCTGACTTTTTTTTATTAATAAAAATCAAAGTACAAAATGTTATCATTTGTTATTATCACAGAATATCATAATATGCAGACATGTCAAGTAGTAACCTGGTCAAACATGTAGTTTAACTGCTTAAAGTTTTAGACCTTAAAGGTGCACTGTGTAGGATCTGGCGGCATCAAGCAGTGTGGTTGCAGATTGCAACTAACTGAAACTTCTCCTGTGCGCCGAGCGTGTAGGAGAACTACGTTGGCCGACGCGAAAAACGTAAAGATGTGAATGGCCCTATCTAGAGCCAGTGTTTAGTTTGTCCATTCTGCGCTTCTGTAGAAACATGGAGGCCGGCTCCGTGAAGAGGACCCGGTCCATTTGTACATATAAACGGCTCATTCTAAGTTAACAAAAAGACAACGATTCATATTTTCAGGTGATTATACACTAAAGAAAACACACTTATTGTCATTAGACTCAATGTTACACACCTTTTCCTCTAAATCTCCAACCCTTTGTAATTTAAAATAGTTTAAAAAAAAAGTTTTGTTCCTGCACTGAGTGCAATAAAAACAAGAAATCCCTTTCTTACCTACGAATTAGAGAGGGTTGACACCAAGAATGGGGAATTTGTCCACTGAAGTGCGCAGTTTCCCTGCCTTTCAGCGCTGACCTTTAAACAGTCCAATTGCTTTAAGGCAAATATTTGCAAATGAATCCGTGCTGGCGAAATCCAAATGGAACCCCTATTATTTGTCTGGCTGTCTCTATTACGCTGATAGCAATGTTTGCATTTACAGTTTTATCTATAGTGCCTCAAAATGAGTGGTAGAAAAAATGAATAATCTGCCCCACATAGCTAATTCTAGTTCAAGCCATTTATCTGACAAGTACATGGTTATTACTGGGATAAATATAGGCCCGTCTCCAAATGACCTTTATTTTCAAAGTAAGAAAGTAGGAAAAAGTTATCTCCTTGCAATTTCTAGCAGTAGCTAAGCAGTCTCAGTCGTGCTTCATTGGTTCTACAATGCTCCATATCTCCACTGATTGCTGCACATTAAGGTCAGTATACAGTGTTGGTGCTTGTTGACCTCAATACAGCCTTTGACCGAACTGATGAACAGACTGATGCAGTGGCTCTGTGTTTTATGGTCTGAATAGTTATTATCCTGCTTTTTAAATAGAAACATGTTTGTGTACTTAGCTCTCTCTAGACTTGTTTTGCATTTATGTTCTACGGTCACAGTATTTGTTGACATAACATTACATTTTTATGCTAATCATAGTTATCTGTCTGTTGACCACAATCATCATAATGTATTACATCATATGACATTCACAGTTTCTTTCTTCTGAACACACAAATTGATGAAAGTTATTTTTGTCTAGTCCTCAAAATCTATTTTAAAAGTCCAAGTTTGGGGATCCAAGATATGAGCTCTATAATCACTTAAGCTTCTTGGCTGTTCCTTAAAAAAACCCTCTGCCAGAAACTTTGGATTCGTTTTTTGTCTCGGCCTTACATTAGCCTATCTTGTGTAGTGGAGTCATCCAATCCCACTTCTATTAAGTCTCTTGCATCAACTCTAAGATCAGACCCTTTCTCCCTTGTCCCATTTAAGAAAAGGCTTTTTCATGCCTCCACTCGCTCTAGGCTAGATTATTGCATGGTTGACTTTCTCTCTGAGCCAGAACAGCAACAAAGCGTAGATTTACAGTAGAGACAACGCTCGTTCAGATTCCAAATCAGTTACACACAATCCACATTTCTGATCTTTTAAATCTATAAACTGTTCTGCCAGCAGAATTAAATTGCTAGACAACAGACTGGGTCAATGTCTACCTCCAGTCAACTGATATACATCCATTATGAATGGAACACCACAACGAAGGAACACCACAACAAAGAATAAAT
>CAKAKQ010033624.1:0-10626 GCA_916700675.1 Helicolenus avius
CATTTTGCGCCGTGCCTCATAAGCTGCAGGAACATAAAAACTATTTGGGGAGCATCTGGACGAGCCGACACACGGCACAGTTCAGGGGAGGGGGGAGAATCACGGTGCTGTAATTTATCAATACAAAGGTCACGTCCTTTTTGTAAAATAATTAGTGAACTGTTATAAATACAAATATAATTAATGAAACATTATTTAAATGATTTCTGAATCTGCTTTTTTAGGGCAAACGTTTCCAGAAGTATTAAATGTTCAGACGAAGGCTTTTGATATGTGTAAATAATAATTTAACTAGTAATAATAATGGTCCAAAAATGATGTTAAATAGCATATTTTAAAGTCAAAACCTTTTTATATGATATCAGTATGTTCACTCCAGCATTAAAACGGAGCCCAAGTTGCATTAATGCCTTAAATAAATTAGTGGCATTAAAATGAACGTGCTTTATCGCGTTAACTTTGACAGCCAGACAAATTAAGTACCTGGCTTTGAATATTTTTAAAATAAGAAAAACTGATGAATCAAACTAAAGTTAGTTCACTGATATGTAAGCAAATCTGTACATATGAACGTTTCATAAATGAGACCCAACGTTACATAGATTAAAGTAATGTGATATACTGTAATGACATATGTAAGGGAACACCTAATCAGTGCTTGCACATAGACAGTAAAACCTTTTCTCCCACTCTTCTGTGGCCAGAGGAAGCCCTTTCATCCCCTCACAGCTGCCCTGATGTGAAGTATTTGGTAAATACATTCACCCTGAGAGCCGTCCGTTGCTCTCTCTGTATCTGACAGCTAATAACATCCAGGTGTTATTTTCCAACATGCTGCCAGAAAGAACATCCAAGGGAAATTTCTGCATAAGCAGAGTTTTCTTTTCCTTTTTTTTCTTGTTTAAAAAAAAAAAAAAAAAAAAACAGAAAATAAAAAAAAAAAAAAAAAGTTCACTCTGCTTCAGCGAAACCAAGTGCCGGAGCTGCAGGTGCAATCAGCGCAGTGCTAAAACCTTTTAATTAACACCATCTATCATCATTAGCCAAAATAGTCAGCCAACAGTCTCACCGTTAACTCTTCGAGAGCGAAGCGAGGAGAAAAGTAAATGATGCACTGCTCTTCTTTGCGTTTCGGCCCGTCGCCGTCAGCTCTCCCTCCCTCGTGCTCAGTCACTGTGGAGCAGCTCAGAAAACACATCAGTCTAAATCAGCTCCACTTAATCAGTGTGCGACTACCGGCCGCCATCCTGCGACTCGCCGGACTAAATACTAAGCTAAAACTAATGCCTGCTGATGCAAGTGATAGCTGCAGACTAATTGTTGTAGTTTGCCTGCATTCAAATGAGATTGACCTTTTGTTTGGGATATTTGTCATGTAACCGCTGCTGGAATTAGAATAGCTATATGTGTCCTATAGTTGAAATGACTTTGGTCATTTTGTTTCACTTAAAGTTGTAAAAGCCTCTAAATGTCATTTCATTACTTTGTTCGTCTTGTCTCTCATGCTGCTTGCTTGGTGTTTTGAACGGACTAAAATATTGCGCACATAATATTTTAAGCATTGCTGCAGACCTGCTGAGTGATTTTGGGCCAATGGTTTCTGAGAAGTAGGACAGATAGTGTAGGATGAGATGTTGAGTCAGTAAAATTATAAATATTGGTGCTTTTATAGTCACTGGAGTCTCTGAACAACAGATGGAGTAGGTGGTGAAGATGATGGTGTTGTGCTTTGCTCTAAATAACCACAATAATTAAGGTAGAATGATACTCTGCAATTTCATAACTACTTTGAGGGGATTAAAGCACGTATACTGCACCATGGTCATGTATCTGTGATCAAAATATTTTACATTTTGTACATTTTAAGGGGAGACACTTCAGGCAAAAACATTTTTTTTTTCATTCACTGGTCAATTTTGAGATATTGGGCTATTTCTCTTCCATAACATGTCTTCTAAATAGGCGTTATCAGTCGCTATTAGCACCATAGATGCGGGTCATTAGGGGCCTACTACGTTGTAAAAGTGAAACTTAAAAGCAACACATTCTAACATGTTGTACAACTGAATGAAACATCACGTTTTTAACACAAACAAAAAGGCTTCTTTAGGTTCAGGCAACGGAACTACAACTTCTTTAGGTTAGGCAAAAAAAACAGGTTTAGGCAACACAACTACAACTTCTTTAGGTTTAGGCAATAAAACTACAACTTATTTAGGTTTAGGCAACACAACTACAACTTCTTTAGGTTTAGGCAATAAAACTACAACTTATTTAGATTTAGGCAACACAACTACAACTTCTTTAGGTTTAGGCAACAAAACTACAACTTCTTTAGGTTTAGGCAACACACCTACAAATTCTTTATGTTTAGGCAACAAAACTACAACTTATTTCGGTTTAGGCAATAAAACTACAACTTATTTAGGTTTAGGCAACACAACTACAACTTCTTTAGGTTTAGGCAATAAAACTACAACTTATTTAGGTTTAGGCAATAAAACTACAACTTATTTAGGTTTAGGCAACACAACTACAACTTTAGGTTTAGGCAATAAAACTACAACTTATTTAGGTTCATGCAACACAACTACAACTTCTCTAGGTTTAGGCAACAAACCTTCAACTTCTTTAGGTTTAGGCAACACAACTACAACTTCTTTAGGTTTAGGCAACAAAACTACAACTTTTTTAGGTTTAGGCAAAAAAACAGGTTAAAGCAACAAAACTACGACTTCTTTAGGTTTAGGCAACAAAGAACACTTGGTTAAGTTTAGGGTAAAACATTGTGTTTTGGGTTAAAATAACTACGAACACAAAGACAATTACACATTGGTTGGTTTTGATTTAATGCAGTCAAATGCAAACAATGCTGAAAAAAAGTCTCAAAGAGAAATGAACAGCATGCGCTTCACAAAGGTTGTATTTCTTTCAGAGCCATTTCATAGGATTCTGCAATTGATGGTAATAATTTTCCTTGTGTCCTACCTGTGTAATGTAAATGCGGGCGGTTTGAAAAACAAGCCGGGCCCCCGCAGGGTTGGTGTGAAGGATAACGCAGCAATAAAGAGCATGCAGCTGTGCTACGCTCATGCAGTGAAAAGTGAGAGATGATAAAGTTATCTGCCTGGATAGAGTGAGATTTCTTGGATTGACTCTAATAAAAGGGTACACTGGCAGGTAGAATAAAAGTGCATTAAACTGTAGATGGAGTAGGTGCCCCTGAAAAATATCACAGTTATTACTCATATGGCAGGAGTGGGTGTTCAGAAAGTACAGTATTCATAAGATAGCGACTTCAAGTCTTCTCTACTGGCTTGGACATGAGTGAGTCATATTAAAGCAACCAATTAAGAGCAACTAAAAAGAACCATAAAGAGGGACCATATAGCATCATTTGGTTACTCACATTTTTGTTAATTTTAATTTCATTTATGTATTCAGGCTATTCTTATACACCGTTCGTAGCTATAGTTCTGAAAAATAAATGCACTGATTCGTATATATCCCACGAAATTCGCACAGGGAACCAGAGTTTGTGTCCCGTGTGAAATCAGAAGTCAATGTTGATTTATGTGTTACGCAACTTAAGTACATAACTAATGCTACTTCCGGTGATAATTAAACTCGGGTAGTTTTTGTCAGGGAACTTCCGTACTTAAATGATGCCACTTCCGGTGCGGCATAACCATTTCCGGTGTGATGTAACTTAACCAACTTCACCTGTTTTTAACAGATGAAAAAATTATTTAATGAACTTGTGAATGAACTAATGAACTGAAAAAAGATTATCCTGGCAAAACTGTTCTTTTCTTTCCTCCTGTTCTTAAGTCATAAACACAGGAGAGAAAATATAATTTAGATCAGACTTAGAAAATGGATCAGCAGAATTTGTTTTCTCACGTGCCTCTCAGGGTTTTCCCTAGGATACAGTACATTTGCATTTTAAGACAAAGCACGTTGTTTAAGTGGTAGTATTTCTGTTAAAACCTGTACTCCATTCAGTGTCCCTGTATTTTCCGGGTATTTTTTTTATGTCTGTATAGAAATGCTTGCTGTTATTATGTTGTTATGAGCAGGGAAGGGCAAGTACCCCTCAGTGAAGGGATTTTTAATAATAATAATAATAATGCTTTGTTTAACCACACTGGGAAATACTTTTTTATTGTTTTTTTTATTGTTTTATTATTATTACTGTTTATTTAAAACACACTAGGTTAAAAAAAAACGTCTGTGCTGGTGGTGTGGATTGTGTTTCAAATACATGCGAGATGATGAAATATGATCCAGGAAGTGCAGTTTGAGTATCAGATGCGTGAGTTTGAAGGCTTATCCAACACAAAAACACTGCTCAGCAGTTTATAATACTGGCAGGGTATTATCACAAAGTTATCACAAAGTCAATCATTTTATCATCCCTCACAGTGATTGAAGGGTAAACAGTGGAATTAAGCTGTTGCAAAGTAATCCAGGAATGTGCACTTGCACTCACAGTATTCTGCGTGTGTGTGTGCATGATACTTTTCATTGCTATATATTGTAAATATGACATATGACATCATATGAAACTACCAACCATGTCATACTAGCTAACTTGGAGGTTAAATAACGCTCCGAACTCGTGCTAAATTTTGGCAGGGAAAAACTGGCATGCCATTTTCAAACTGGTAAAAATGGGTTCTATGGGTACTCACGAGTCTCCCCTTTACAAACGTGCCCACTTTATGATAATCTCATGCAGTTTGGGGTAAGTCATAGTCAAGTCAGCACACTGACACACAGTTGTTGTTGCCTGTCAGGCTGCAGTTTGCCATGTAATGACTTGTGCATATTTGTTATGCTAAATGCAGTACCTGTGAGGGTTTCTGGACAATATTTATCATTGTTTTTTGTTGTTAATTGATTTCCAATAATAAATATATACATACATTTGCGTAAAGTATCATATTTGCCCACTCCCACATTGATAAGAGTATTAAATACTTGACAAATCTCCCTTTAAGGTGCATTTTGAACAGATAAATGTGCAATTAATCATGATTAACTATGGACAATTATGCAATGAATCGCAATTAAATATTTTAATTGATTGCCAGCCGTGTGTTACGTTGTGGTATCACCACTTGAATTGAAATCAGAGTAGGCTACTCCTTCCTGCTCCTGGTTAACGCTCTCTTTTCCTTATTGATAATAATCTAAATAGATATTTACAGCATGTGAGATGATAAACTAATGGCTACGCAATGCGGAGGAACAAACAGATAGACATTGAGAAGGCAAAGTTTGCTCTAGCTCCCCGTGTTTTCAGTTTAATTATCTTTCACACATTGTGCTTGCAGCTCCGAGCCGTGGCCTCAGACTCAGTTTCCCCCGCGTTGCCCTGCTTTCATGAAAAAAGCACAATGTGGCCAGAGTTAATGATAGCTTGTACAAATTGCACTGTGACTGTGGCCGGGCTACGGACATTAATTGGTGCATTATGTGAGAATGAACCTCCTAATGAAGCACTAGTTTGACCATATGCTCCTGGGGCCATTCCTTCTGAGGAATGCTTTGTCATGGTTTGTGCTAAATGGTTACAAATCTGAGCCTTCCTTTGAAGACTAATATGCAACGCAGCAACTACAAACTAATTATAGCCCTTTGCTGTCTTCACACTGGTGCCATCTGAATAACCCTATGCATTTCTTTTGTGTATTATTAAGGGTCTCGGCACATTGTGTGTATCATAGCGTTGTCGTAATGCAGTCAACAGCATAATTACAGTATCGTGTTGTCGGTAATAGTAAACTATTGACCACAAAAAGGCACTGCAAGAGCAGCCAGTGAGAAACTGAGACAATGATACAGTATATGCACCTCCCTCTGTGTATGTTGCCGAGTGTGTGTGTGTGTGTTTGAGGGAGAGTACTCATGGGAAAACACTGTGTCATTGCTGGTATTTTGTTCAGAGAGAATGCATACATAATGTGTGCTAATATTCAACGCCTCTTGTTTTGCAAGCAAATTTATGCAGATGAGGTGGATCTGTACTTTTTCTGCTGGTATTTGCATAATCTCCACATACCTAAGGTTTCCGCTGTGGCAGGAGTGAGGTGAAACGCTAATCAGCTACAAAGGGTTTGACAGAATAGTCTAGTCATCAACTCATCAGAATCGCTGGTCGACACCGTGTTGTAGACTATTCGCTCATCGGTGGTTCGGTGCCGGCGGCACGACAAAACAACTATTAGCTATGTAAAGATATAGAGAATTAATGTCTACCTGAGTAGAGAATGAAGTCGCTCACCCTCTGTGTGTCCTGTTCGTGCATGTGAGCGTGCCCCACTGGCTTAGCTCAAAGCCGCCGCACTGCACTGCTCAAACGGGGTCAACAAAGGATTCATTTAACGGAGAAGCTAAATTCTTTTAATGTCTGTGATACGATCTTATATTTAACTATAACCGTTCTTTTATAGAAAGCCTTTTAACGTTTTCTTTTAACCTGCTGGTTTGACGGGTTGTCTGTGAAGGACAAGAACAGTCTAAATAGCATAGTCAAAGTTCGCTCCGAGATTATTGGAGTTCAGCAAAAGAACTTGGGCACCATTTGGGAGAAACAGGTGGTTGAGAAAGCAAAAAAAAACAGATCACATTGTTTCCGCTGAATTCTCTCTGATGCCTTCAGGCCGACGTTATAATGTGCCCCTTAAGGAGAACAAATCGGTACTCCTAGTCCTTTTTCCCTTCTGCTATTAAGCTGCTGAACACAGACCGTACCCATTTTAAATGACTTGTTATTTAGAGGATTTTTTAAGATATGTTGTTCCAATTTATTGTTTTTTTTTTATTTTTGGGCTTTTATTGTTCAACTCCAGTAAGAATAGCTGCTGCAATGCTGTAGCTAATGGGGATCTTAATAAACTAAACTAAACCACCCACTGGGCTGGAGCAGGGCCAACCCTGATTTGCATGTAAAACCAAGACAGATTGCGGCTAACGGGGACGCATATATGAGGACATATGGATTTTATCTTCATACAACACACTGCAAATGAGTAAAAAGAGTAAATAAGCCATCTAATTTCATGGCATAAATCAACAGGGTATGAGGGAAATATGAGTCATAGATTTGACAGTTTGAGTCACAAACTATTGGACAAATTCGTAGCACCTTTAACCTCCTTTATATCCCAGCCCACTGAAGTATCTTATCAGCTTCTGCGTGTGAATGTGTCTATATGTGACATTAAGCCCTGCTTCGTAAATGAGATTTGAACTGAGCGTGTATTCACCTTTTAATGTATTCATCATTTCAGGGAGTTCAGCCACTGGAAGGTGAACAGCCTGGCAACAGAGAAGAGAGATTTCCTCAAAGCTCCATTGCCCTTAGCGCCAGAGTTCCTACGCAACCTGCGGTTACTGGGGCGACGGCCAACCCTGCAGCAAATCAACGAGAACCTCATCAAGAAGTACGGGACCCACTTCCTAGTCACCGCTACCCTGGGAGGTAAGGTGACACACTCGCCTTTATTCTCGGGTTATAGGAAATGTCGGGACACACCAAAAATAGAGGAGCTACTCATTCGAAGGTCTCAGAGGGAGTTATAGCTCGTGTCAGAGTGGCGCTGCAGAGGTGGAGGATCTATGTGCTTTGCTGTTTTATTTTCAAGGAAAAATGTGTGGTGAAAAGCAGCAACGGCAACAATACAACACCTGCAGCTGCAGCATTCAACCAAGGTTGTTTTCCACAGTAATTTTCCAGTCATCCATCCCTCTGATGAACATTGCGTGCAGCTACAAGAGCCTTACAAAGCAGGAGGGGGATTAAATTGACCCGTTTCTCAGCATATGTCTCTTTTTATTGGATTTCTTTTTACCCTCCATCTCCGAGGAGAGGAGTAACTCACAAAACAGAATCGCAAGCGGTATCGATCGCGTGCCCCTCACAAAACAGGACTGAGACCTGTGTTGCGTTCAAAGTGCCGACCTCATGATACAGTATTGATACACTGCTGATCCTGGTCATCTCGTAGAGGCCCAGATATACGATCGCATTTTTACAGTGGGCTGTCTTTTTTTTTTTTTATAAAGGGACTTGTAGACAATTGATAGCGGGTATAAACATCTCAGCATCTAAGCATTCATTTCATCAAGGAGGTTTACAAGGCCAGGGTACAGTCAGTAAAACCCCACAGTGGAATTATAAAACCGTAGGGGGATACTTACTCATGTATAAGAGATATAATGGGCCTTAAATAAGGAGGTACAGTGGGCTTTAACCCTTTGAGATCCACAATAGACTGTCTTTTTTAGGGGGTTTACAGGGGGTCTTTAGGGGGAGATAGCAGGTCAACAGTAGATGTCACATAGAAGTGGTGTACATCATCTGAAAGCTGGGAACCTGAAGATTAATCTGAGATGCAGATCAGCACTGTGTGTCAAATTGTTCTAGTCATTAATCAGAAATAAATATGAAATAATGAATGAGTTACTTTAAATAGATTGTAAAAGTGTTTAAGGGCTTAGAACATTATGATTGAAGTATATGATTTCCATTCACATGCTTTATGATGTATCGAGAATTGATAAAAATGATCAATAATCCCTTTAAAATACCACATTAAGACACCAAGACCTCGAGGAACACCATAGAAAAAGACATGCTGTGATTTGGTATCAAAACATTTTCGACATTTATTTCGATTTTTTTTCGGCGATTGGATGGCGAGCACTTCTGTTCTGGAAACTGCTAAAAAAACACCTTATTGTTAATCTAGCTAGGAAAACCATTGTTCTTCTGAATGCTCTAGGTCTCTAGTTTGTGGCTGTGAAATTTCATGAGGCTGTGATTATCCTAGAGGTCACCACAGGTCATTTCATACAGTGAAGTCAAGTTTCAAAAAATGGTCTCATTACAATAAAAAATAGCTCCTATGGGGACTGACATCATCACACACGAATACAGTTGGGTTCATTGGATCCACAAGAGTCTCAGCTTTACAGTGATACCCAATGTATGTAATTCAAGACTGTTTAGGGACCCCAGTATGCAGAAATATTCAGATTATTCACACCCAAAACTCAAGATCAAGGGACCCCTTTGAAAATGGCCATTCCTCACCAAACTTTAGCCAAACTTTAGAGCGTTATTTAGCCTCCTTCCTGACAACCATGGATTCCTTAGGTTTTCTACTTTCATATGATATCCGTACCTTCACTCTAGCTCTAAAACTGAACCTGCTCCAGCCTCTGAAAGACAGTAAAGTCGGGTCTATAAAACACTATAAGCTAAAGCCGTGTTACCCATACATCTTCTAAAACAGGGCACGTTGACTTCCACCTCCACTTCCCCATTCACACTCAGTCCACATAGAAGACGAGTCCTGCACACTTTCACACAGCTGTCTCCTAACAATCCCTCTGATATTTTAAGTTTGCATCCCCCAGCCACCTCACTCTGGCACCCACTTATCACTGGATGTATTCACTGGAGCATCCGTGTGGGAGACGGAGCAGAGATGAATGCAGTGGCAGACAGATAGTTAGATTCTATATGTAATTAACAGCCTCGACTAAATGGGCTGAGCCAGTCTGCATACTGATTAGACCGTGGCTGAGCGAATGCACACGGAACTAGTCTCGTTTTTTTTTGTGCTTTTGTTCTTTTTTATCTCTTTCTTGCTTGCTTTTAATGGCTGTCTCACCATGGTAACATTGAGCTGTGAAGTATATTTAGCAGTTTGGAAGTGAATAAATTGACTTGATGACTGAAAAAAATAAAAAAAAGTTAATATTGGGGAAGTAATGAAGCTTGGTAATAATAACTATAATATATATTCTCTTTTTGTGATTGATCATTTTATCATCTTTTAGCTAATTTGCTTCTCAAACTCACTGCCCAGGACAGTCAGTAGGCTACTCCCTATAACTAAAAACACCAGTTTACTCTATAGTAAGTAAGTAAGTATAGGAGTTTGGAGCATTTCCAGTAAATACCCAGAGCCGTGCCTGACATTTTAGGAATTTAAAGACATGACTCATTGTCCTTTAAATTTTTATTTTGATACTTGATTTCATGGAACATAATATATTTCATATTCGTACCTGTTTCTGTGTAAAAAAAAAAAAAATGGTCTTCAGTTAATTCTTCTTGTCAATTAGCCTCAAGCACGTTATGAAACATCATCAGAGGACACGGAAAAATACAACCTACTGTTGTATGGTATACGCAAAGAAAGCAGACAAACCACAAAACCACAGTGAGACAGTTTAGGCCGGCCAAAGAAATGTCAAATGCAGAAGCAGAATGTCGCTTCAGCTCCTATTAAGGATAATGGCAATGGTGAGCTGTTAATAATGGAAGTGACCCTTCAGTAATTTTCCCTTTGTGAGCACTTTAACGAGAGGATTCAATACTTTATTCAATGAGATTACACAAGAAACGTGTAGTTTTTTCAACAAGATAATCATAGAAAATAGGTGTCTAAAAAACTGACTGGATGTATTGATTGATTATTGACCCACAGGAGAGGAGTCTTTGACGATTTTCCTGGACAAGCAGAAGCTGAATAAGAAGTCGGAGGGTAACAGCAACAGCTCAGTGGTGTCTCTGGAGCTGCTCCATCAGCTGGCCGCTTCCTACTT
>CAKAKQ010033629.1:0-14466 GCA_916700675.1 Helicolenus avius
CTTCAAGGTTCGACGTGTTGTGCGTTCAGAGATGGTATTCTGCATACCTTGGTTGTAACGAGTGGTTATTTGAGTTACTGTTGCCTTTCTATCATCTCGAACCACTCTGCCCATTCTCCTCTGACCTCTGACATCAACGAGGCATTTTCATCCACACAACTGCCGCTCACTGGATATTTTCTCTTTTTCGGACCATTCTCTGTAAACCCTAGAGATGGTTGTGCGTGAAAATCCCAGTAGATCAGCAGTTTTTGAAATACTCAGATCAGCCCGTCTGGCACCAACAACCATGCCACGTTCAAAGTCACTTAAATACCCTTTCTTCCCCATTCTGATGCTCGGTTTGAACTTCAGCAAGTCGTCTTCACCATGTCTAGATGCCTAAATGCATTGAGTTGCTGCCATGTGATTGGCTGATTAGCTGTTTGTGTTAACAAGCAATGGAACAGTTGTGCCTAATAAAGTGGCCAGTGAGTGTATATCTGAAAAACAGGCTCAAAAGCCAGAGTCAGAAACAAATGCCCCAACCCAGTGAGCCCCCTGCACATTATTTTAGCTACCCCAGATAGCAAGCACTTAGGCTATTAGCTGCGTTTTCAATTAGGAGAAAGAGCTTTGTAATTGAAGCCTGTTATCTTCCGCACATGCCCAGACCAACACACTCGGAGTAAATTTGTTTCTATAGATTTCCTCCAGCACAGCTCAGCAGGTTGGCGTCGACACTGCAAACTGAACTGAAGTGTGAATTTAGAATGAACACTTTGAACTGTGCGGTTCTGCGGTCTTCCTGTGGCACATTATTAAAAAAAATAAATAAAAAAAGCCCTCTCTCCCTTGAATGCCATCCACTTCTGTGCTCACAGAGCAGCTGCAGTGGTTGACGTCCACCCACGGATCATCCCCTGCAAAGTTAGTTCAGAAAAATATTACAGTGAAGAGCCTCAGCCAAAGGAGATTCTTGTATTTGGGCAGAATTTGCAAGCATTAATAAGGTGAGGAGATCCTGCTCATGGATAATTAAAGTGGGCTGTGAGAGAGCAGATGAAGTGAAGAGAAAGGAAGCTGCTGGTGCATCTAACTGGCGAGACTAAAAATAATTACAATTTTCATCTTCACTAATTCTTTCTAGCTGACAGGGTCAGCAGCATTGCAATGTTAATACTCCGGTGAGCAAACAGTAACAATTTAGGCCAGCACAAGCCATAATCACACATTAAGTTGTTTCCAACACTCAGAAATGTGGCACCCCGCATCCACCTCCTGGTTATAATCAAAACTAATGGCTCCTATGGATCTAACCAGTGTTTGCCTATTACAAATCCTGCAGCTGTGGCTACATTTTAGTCAACAAACATTTGTTTAATTTTGAGGCTCCAGAATGTGAGCCCTGTCTTTAAAATGTCACGAATAAGAAACAAAGATGATGAGCGATCAAAATATACTGCTTCAGCTTGCCAGGACGGCAGCTTGCACTTCATCTGTGCGTAAATGCACAGAAGGCAGGCTTCCATCATGTGGAGGAAGTTTGACAGCTTTCAATATTTGTCGTTCACTTGCCAAGTAAAGGTTAGCCACATGAGTAGAGAACAGTGTCTAAAAAAAGACTTTGACACATCAGTTTGTACGTATGCTCTGGGAAGAAGCACGTATTGGTGTAATTTATGATAATACAACACATCGTATAGTGCGATGAAAGGTAACACACACACTGTATGACAAATGACACTTCATTTGTGTTTTCAGTTATTCCATAAAAAAGCAATATCTTTCGCCATTAATTCTCATTTTTCTTGGTCGTCTTCTTGTTTGGTGGAATCGAAAATTACTGTAACTGCAAGACTGGATGGCAATGATCCATGGGACCACAGAAGTCGACTACTTAGCTTTTATCATACCTGATGATTTTGTGAAAAATGGGCTTTGGTCAACTCGACTCAAACCCAACTGCAGCAAAGTGCAGGGAGAAACAGACTTTTAAGGGAATTGGCTGTAATGGCTCTTCCAAAACATCATTTTGTAGTGTAATATATCACTTGTCATCAGTGGTGATATAAAACAAATCACTGTAATAGATTTTTGTGCACGACCACAGTGGCTCAATATCCATGGTTACATTGGGGACCTGTTGGGTTACGTTTATATAACTATGGAAATTTAACGCCTTTTCTAATGCAAGTTTCAAATTCATATTTTGTTCTGCAGACAAGCCAAATTAATTGCTGCAATGTTATAACTCATATTTTAGATGTTAAAAAGGAATAATGAGAGGAATAGTTCGGCATTTTTGCTCTTTGTGACAAATAAACAACAAGAAAATGAAAAATAAAACACTTTTTCAGTGCAGTTTCCTTTTAGCGAAATGCTCGGAGTGAATTTTCCTCTGGTAAACAGCTACGCAGTGTAGCCTATATGTCTAGGGCTTTTATTGTGAACGGTTGGAATGGAAGGAGTGGATCTGGTATGCACTCAGCGTTGCCAGATATACGATAATTATAGTATTTGTGCGATAATTTTGCTCTCTGTACGATGTACGAATAATAATGCCCAAAAGTGCCATAATGTACGATAATTTCACCATTTTGTGACGCTTACAATTAGTTGGTTTTAGTCCGCACTGTCTCATTTTAATTAATTTCCAGATGGATCCTACATCTGTGTTTACGCTTCTATTCTCACGTGAACTTTTTCCAGCCAATCATGCTTGAACGTCACTCGCAACCACAGCTGCTCAATGTTCATTTGAAGAGAGTTTGAACGACAGAGAGCTTTGAATGCACCAGTTATTTATTTCATTAGCTTAATTGTACGGCCTTAAGTGTTTTCATGCAGAATATGAACAGGCTTCAAGTCAGGCTGTAATTTTATTTAATTTTTTAATAGTAGGATATTACAAAAATTGTCAGACTGGTGGACTTATGGACCCCCCCCCTTGTCACATGTTACATATTTACACCTATGTGTAATATGATAATTTTTCTCAAAATACGATAATTTTAAGCCCGTGGTACAATAGTTTAATATTTCCCATTTGGCAACAGTATGCGTTGCGCTGCTGTGAATAATTAAGTTTGCCGTCTTGGTTGGGACTACGGAACCTCACAGTTAATGTACACTATAGTGTACGTTTTTATTATGTCTGTTTCGCACAACGAGATTGTTTGTTGCTTTTATTCACGGTGCAAAAGCTAAAAAAATACGTAAAAAATTACATCGCTTTTTCGCGGGGTATTATTCGCGTTCTGTGTTAAAATTCTTCTGTGTAAAGGCCTTTGGATTGATAGCACTCTCAGGTCTGTGTGCTAAATATGAAGCTACTGCTGGTTAGCTTAGCTTAGCATAAAGACTTGAAACTGAGGGAAACAGCTGGCCTGGCTCTGTCCGAAGGGAAAAGTTACGACCCTAACTTTGTGTCTCGGGGAACACAAGGATTAACATAGAAAGTTTGCAGAAGAAATGGGACCAACATGGCAAGAAAAGGCTGCTGAAGCACTTAAAGTATAAAGTGACATTTATTTATATGAAGATGATTAGCAGAGAAAACAAATATTACAAAAACAGAAGCAAATAAGACGTCAGGGACTCCGAGGCTAAAATAACAACAAATAAAAGAACCCACACTGACTGGCAAATAAAAACTCCATTATTGTACTGAATTAAACAAAAAGACAATATTAAATAGACACAAAATAGGAGAAAAGGAGAAGCAAAAATAAACATCAGAGAACCCTTACAAGGCTTCTTTAATAAAGTCACCAAGACTAACAAAGACAAAGGATCAAGGACTAACAGAACTCTGTCAAGATGCTATCAAAGAAAACACAGTTTCCCCAGTTAAACTCAACAGACAGGTCAGGGGCAAGAGGACAGGAACACTGGTTCTGAGTAGATACAGTATATATTATACAGCTGACTGACTGATCCACAGCTCTCTTCCAACAACTCAGTGGACGAAACGCTAACAAATCTAATAGCACCTCTAAGACCCTGTCGACACCTATACAGATATTTTTAAAAACTTATATTCTCCTCTTCGTTTTGGCCTCTTGTCCATATGCAAACAGGGTCACAAAAATGGATATGTTTGCTTTCTTTAGGTGCAGCTTTATTAAAAACGCTGGTTTCTTTGTACCAGTGTGGACGTGACCGCTTTATGAAAATAACTTTTTTAATCATAATTTTAAATCATTTCTACCCACTGCAGCTTTAAGTATGAAATGTGTCTAAAACACACATAACTGAATTTAAACAGCGTCCCTTTTCGTTCTGGTCAAAGCTGTGATTTCACGCCGAGTTAAAACGTGGGATTCATTAGCACACACATAATCAGACCTGTCTTTGTTTGTGTTAAGCACCTCTCAGGTTGCTCTGTGTGTGGGGTGCGATCTCCCCCAAATAAACATACTCTGCGATATTTATGATTCTGACTTTTGGCAGATGTTCCTCGTGGAGATGTGATGTCTGCTCCAGTGAGGAGGTGGAATACATTTAACAAGCCTTGCAGCCACAGAGATCTGTGCCTGTAATCTAACATGGTTTGTTTAAATGAATACGGCAATTCTGTTGTTTCATAATAATTAATCTTACCATCTCTTCTTTCATCCAATTGATGTTTTCACGACTTTATTATTCTCATTACGATGTGCTAATAGAACATGCCCCAGCCTGCTAATAGCTTAATCTGGCACCGGCGGAAAATATGATGTTGTTCCTCCACGCTTCAACACAGACGATATTGAATTTCACTCTGGGTTAGATGTACTTATTTACAGAACGTATACTGCTATTTGTGTCTCTGACTGATCATTGCAGACTCTGGCAGAGGCCTAAAGCCAGACAAGTGATGGTCGTAGGTAGATCACTGTGAAAACATTTAGCTGCCGAGGAAAAAAGAAATGAAAGTCATCGCTTTCCTGACCTCCAAACCTCCGTTTTAAATTGAGGTCAGCACTGATTGACAACATCATTAACTCCGATATGCACTTGATATTACACAATAACCTGGTCCTTCACTTGAGCCCATGATCAAATTAGCTTGTCTGTTATAAACAAATCAGGTGAGTCCGAACATACTGTGCAATATATTGTAACAAAGAACTCTGGAAATTATAAAATGGAATTAAAGGACTCATTTTTATCCAAACTAGATTGGGTAAAAGGAAAAAAAGACCGCTGAGATAAATCAAACTAATTCACCCTTTCCCATCACACAATCTCCAGTGGTCCCCAGCTCCTGCAGCCACACATAAACCATGATGAATATTTAATGGGATATTAAACTTCTCTTCTCTTTTGTGTTCAAGGCCATTTTGTTCCAGCAATAGTTAATCAGCTAAAACCAATTTAGTGTTAATTAGAAGCCTGTTTTGATGGATGTAAACCCTCTCTGATAGTGAAACTCTCACATTCCACTCAGTGAAAACAACTAATGTCAATACTCAATTGGCTCTTATTGAAAACCAAGATTGAGCAACAACAATGAAGTCTTCTATACGCTGATCCAAGTTCTCCAATGTGATGAAGTTCTTTGCATCCTCCTGCAGCTTCAAAATTTCCTTCTCTTTTTCCTTGATAAATTCTTGCTGCTCTTGTTCTCGCTGAATTGCAGCTTCTACCCGCTGGCGCTCAGCTTCCTCCTTTTCTTTCTGGACCCTCAACACCCTGAGTTTGAGCAAGCGGAGGTTCTCCTGGTCATCTACATCTATGCTAAGCCCTGTGAGGCTATACCAGTGGGCAACCTCCAGGTCTGAAAAGTGAAGCCAATGCGGAAGTGCCTTAAACTTGCATTCTCTCTAATAGCCAGCAGGGGGCAACTCCTCTGGTTGCTAAAAGAAGTCTGATTGTATAGAAGTCTGAGAACATGAGTCTACTTCTAACTTGATTTATTACCTCAGTAAACATTGTAAATATGAGTTTATTGTCTCAATCGCTGGTTTCAAGTCTTCCACACAGCATGATGTTCATTTAGTAAATTATGGTCCCATTTTGAGTCAAATAGACCATAAAGCAGGGTATGCTTTAGGGCGAGACTAGCTTGTGACTGACAGGTCGCTACTACAGCGTTGTCCGTTCTGGGAGTTGTTCGTGTTTTCATCTTACAACTTTAACCCTTTCACAGTGTGTTTTCAGTTCATGAAAGTTAATTATAACCTTTTTGATCACCTAAAAACGTCTGATTCAACGTTCGGTTGTACTTAGCTCCACCCTCTCATGAGACTAATGGTTGCAAAAAAACAAGATGGCGACGGCCAAAATGTCAAACTCAAGGCTTCAAATCGGCAGTCAACAAACCAATGGTTGACGTCACAGTGACTACGTCCACTTCTTATATAAACTTCATGGGTTGTACCGGAGGACACCGGAGGACACAGAGGCACAGGATTTTTTTTCAGATTACCTGTTTCATGCACTACTGTCAGGATTTAGTGACTGTTTTATTAAAATAACTTTTTTTAATCATATTTGCTCCATTTCTACCCACCGCTACTTTAAGTCATGAACCAAAGATGGAAGAAAAGGTCAGGGGATCGCCAACGTTATTAGGATTAATCCACTGGGCACCCTGAATGTGCTCAATTTCATGGCAATCCATCCAATAGCTGTAGTAGTTATGGGACCTTTGTCGTCATGGTTACAATAATAACCACTTGGTCGAGGTTAGGAAACGATGGAGGTCAAAAGTGAAAAGAAACCAACATTGACTGTCCCTAGGAAACATGACTATGAACAGCGATCTGTTAATATAGAGCCAGCTCTCCTCTTTAACTTCCTGCCTCAGTTTGTGGCGCTATAACATCGTGACAGTTTCCACCTTTGCTCCCAACAGACAGCAGTCATAATTCCATATTTATCTTTTTGGGGGCATTTGTTGAAACGAATGATGATGTTGTTTTTCTTGGGAGGACAGTCTAAAGTCTTAAATTGTCAATTTCCAGTCTTATCTGAGCAATTAATACAAATGCCTCAAAGGAACTACTTTATCAAGCAATTTTAATGTCCTGCTATTTGGGGATGCACCTTTTTTTCCTGGACTGAGTTCATTGTGTGAAGATGTTTCATCCACTGCGACATTTCCAGTTGCCTGTAACTTCAGGGGTGAACATCTAGTTTTGGTGTCAGACGCACAATTTCACACGGGCATTCAACACTCCATCATAAAAGAGAAATGCATTATAGAAGAGGCACAGAAACCAATTTCTCTGCTGACAGCTGCCTCAACAGACCACAATGCAACGCAGACGCGTGATGTGCTGTGGTTTGAGTGAGGGGTGTGACTCCTTTGACTCACACTATCGCTGTTTGCTATATACTCAACGCTCACCCTCACTTCTCTGGCAGTTGTCGAAAGGCATTTAGGGAAATGCGGGGGGAAATCACTAACTGAAGCCGAAGCAGGTGTGGCGAGTTGAGGGAAGTTGGGAACCAAAAAAAATTATTTATGGCACATCAATGCTAAAACACTTCTGGCATGCACTGAGCACCACGGATTGATAATACGTAACAGTGTAAGTGAATCCAAGGTAGGATTTTTCCATTAAGTCTTCAGTCTGAGTTAGAGCCGAGGAACAAAAGAACTATTTCAATTCTCCGGGAGTCCGGACCAATGTTTCCCTTGAAAAAAGTATTTGCAGAAATCTGTAAATTTCTAATAACTTCTGAATCCCATATTGAGTGTCCCATTATGCCATATCTATCAATCAGTAATCACATGCCCTGGATTCCCTCAGTTTAAGCTTCTGCTCTCTCAATCAGTGATACTTTTGCTTTAATGGGATTTGACAGCTTATCTGGCACTTTGTGAAAAGTCAGGCACCGCGGACAGAATGAATAATACAACATGAAAGCGTCAGACATAACATTTTATGCTGTTTTATGGTCACAGCAGCCGTGTTAATTTTTTCAACTCAGCTTGAAGCAGTTACTGCCTATTTAGCCCTTCATTTTATTATGATTCATTTAATTAGGGTTATTAAGTTAGCTTGAATGAGATGCTGTAGTTCTGCCTACTGTGTCACTTTCATTCACTGCAAAAGAACTTGAAAGTGGCACTTAAAAGAGAATGACTTGGCACATTACGACGTGTCCCGGTAAGTTGGTGGACTACAGTTTGTATCTCCACACTCCTCCGCGTAAAGACAGGACAGTTTCTTTTATCTTTTTTTTCTGCTGGGAAAGATTTTTGAAGTCTACCTCAAGAATAGTATTGTGATTTCCCCAGAAACTAAAAACCCCTTCATCATGTAGCTACAACGTCGCTGTCTGTCTGATGGGACAAAATGGGTGAGTCAGTGAGCACAAACTGAGAATGATGCGGAATCTCCGCCAACTTCTCATCCGCCTTATTGTGAAATGCCTGTCAGGCGGCTCCATGTGTAGGGGGGAGATTTCCCTAAAATAAGCATGGCACATTTCTGTTTGGCAGTGTTCCTACTTTTTTGTTGTCTATATAACGTAGGCACTGCTGACACAAAGACAGATATTTACTATTGAAAGAAACCGTTAAACAACACCAAGAGTCCACAGCCAAGCTAGCAGCTTTGTGAGGCTGTACTTGGGCACACAGCGGTGCTTTGAGCTAAATGCTAATGTCACCATGCTAACATTCTGTGTTTTATGGGCATTTTGAATTTGCACATTTAAAAAAAACCTTTAGTAAAATTCACTGGAATTTCAAAATATTGCAAAATAATGTTGTATTCTTGGCTGAGGTGGAAAAGTTTTTGTATCAATGTGTAAAATGCAAGTGCAATGGAACCAGACCTAGCAAATATTGACTAATTACAATGCTAACATGCTGATGTATAGCAGGTATAATGTACACCATGTTTGCTTTTTAAGCTCAGTCCGTTAGCATGCTAACATGAGCTAATTAACACTAATCACAAAGTACAGCTGAATGTCATTTTGGAAGTATTTGGTCTTAAAATAAAGTATTGGACTAATTAAAATGTTGACCTTATAAATGAAAAGTTAAGTGATCACCAAAGTCATAAGGATTCATCATCTGGAGGACATGAATGTCTGTACCAAATATTTAGATGTTGATATGTTTCACTGGATGAGTGAAAACGTTGGCCCACTGGTGACGTTAAATGAAAAGTGGAGAATCATGGAAGTCAGAAGAATTCCTCCTCTGTGCGCCATCTGTACCAAATTGAATATTTGCTGGCGTATAATTTGTTGTGACATGCATTGTGCACAGGTGGAGGAAGAGGAGGGATTCATCTCTCCGTATTGCCTCCTCGTGCCAATATATCCTTTTCAAATCAAACAAATGGGTCAGCCCTTTGTTCCGGCAGAACATTTTCACTCGCCCCATCTGAGAGGCATGTAATACGCTCTGATCGGCCGAGTGTTTCAGCAATCAAAATCTAAAATGCTTTGCAGGCAAATATTAACCTAAAATGTCACTCCATGCTGGGCAGAGTGATAGTAAACATGGTCATTGACAGAAAAGAAAAACAACTCTATCTACACAATACAGTACTGTATGTGGGGCAGATCATCCTGTCAGGATTATATGTGCTCTGACTGAGCAGAGTTTAAACAGACCTCAGGGTGATTTTTTTCCCCTTCAATTCTCCATTCCCCAGGTGCCATACTCCATGTTTTAGTGCCGTGTCTTTTCACCAACATCCTCTTCTAGCCATGTTTCTTCACTCAGTGGAAAAATAAACAGGCCTACAAGCTGGGTAACCTTGCAGTACAAACAGAATGGGATGCTTTTCTTGACAGTACTTTCAAGTACACTGGAACTTGTTTTGGTCAGGGAGAAGAAATTTGATGGACATTTTGGAAAATCATAACAAGGTACTCAAATAAACACAAAAGAGAGCAGCAGAATTAACCAATTTTCTTGGAAATGAGCTCATTTTTCTCCTGCCATTATCAAATTAACTTGAGAGTGACATTTTGAGATAAAATTCTATTTTGGGTTTTTAATGTTGGTAGATGGGCTAGATTATATTGAGAATACTGAGAACCAGTGTAAGAGGAACTTGGTTATGAGGTGTAATTATCATGTATGAATGTCATCCATTATTTCCTTCCCATCAAAAATGATGCAATGGATAGAACCATATTAGTTTTTGTCAAATGAGCCGCACTTCAACCAGAGATGCTTAAAGATGTTATCACTAACATATGAAAATGTCACCTTTCCTAAAGGGAAGCTAGAAGGTTGATGCCACACCACCAGGTAGTAAATCTGGTAGTGGGTTAGTGCGGTTTGTTTGGGCTGGTGTGAAAGCCGTCAATCAAACTCTAGTGCAGACGAAACAATTGGACTGAGACCGCTTGAAAAGGTGGGTCTCATTTCCAATCGGACTCTGGCGTGGATTTTATGATTGCAGATATGTGACTCCAGCATGAATTCAAAAGCTAAACTACTTTGTGACATTGTGAACTTACTTTGTGTACTTTGGCAGTTCATCAAGTCCATTAAAAGGTGCGTAATAAAGCAACCTCAGAAATATACAGTAGCTCTTTTTCTTTTTTCTCCAGTCTCCACCTCTTTGTCATCTAAAATGGACATTTTTAGATAACAGTCTCTGTCTGTCTGTCTGTATGTCACCCTGTCCTTCAGTTTTCTGGAGACCCATTCATCCGATCGACTTCACACTAAGCGGGTGTATTGGACCCAACGAAGTGCAGTGTTGAGTGTGAGCTCTTAAGATCTATGGGACATATGTAGTAGTGCACAGCACAGTACAAGTCAATGTGTTGAGAGGGGACCGCTATTATGGCATGTCGCTCGCTACAGTATTAACTGTTACACCGCAGAAAGGATTGCTGGGTACAGTTCACTCTCCATCGCTCGCTACAACATTAACTGTAACACCGACAAATGACATGCAGCTACAGCTCACTGTCCGTTGCTTGCATGAGTATTAACCGTTACACCACAGAATGGCATGCTGGGTACAACTTGCTCTCCGTCGATGATCCTGTGAACTTTTGCACCCAAATGAGGCGTATACTCTAGCATTGCTAGGGATAGAACTATGTCATGGTGGGTATATTGCTCAGGACCCAAGGGATCGCGGTGTCGAGTGTGAAGTTGTTTGGATGAGAAAGCTCCAAGCATCAACACCAAGCAATCGTCCCGTTCCGAACAGGCACTGCGCTAGTTATTCATAATAAGCGGTCGATTTGGAGTCTAGCAATACAAATAATGTTAATAATCAGTTCTTTATGAGCACTTTGTGAGACCAGAGAACATAAATATACACATTAGAAGCTTTAAAGTGCTGCCTGACCTGCTGGCTGTCACTCCAACACTGTCCAGTCAATGAGTCACTCGTCAGTCTGTACAACTTCATGTTTAAAGCTCTTGGTTCATTTGTAAAGTCAGTGAGCTCCCTGAACCAACGCAAACTGCGCCTATGCATTTGCCCCAACAAAGTGTTTTCTAATCTGACGCCCCAATATGCGTAACGTTCATTGTCAGGGCCTCCCAAAACTTTCATAAATCACAGCAAATGTTATAATGTTATAATGGTGTCTCTATAGACTACATTCAAATATTTTGTTGGGCCCTGTTGGGGTCACCATTCATTGTTCTCTGGAAGCCACTCTGAACACCAGTCGGTTGACCCTGAACGAACCCTTGAATGTGATTATGGCAACATAATCTTTTGCGTCCTCATCCAGTAACTGTTGCTAGTGGGCTTGGCTCATATCCAGCTTTGTAAATGTCCTCCCGTCAGAGAAACGTTGTGGTTCCGGTTGAAATAGGGTTAGGGAACCTTCATGTTAAAATAATAACTACTTGGTTAAGGTTAGGGAATGATTGTAGTCAGAGTTTTAAAAAACAAAGTAATAAGTCACACATATTGTAGAGCTCTCTCCCCCATATACTGTATGTATTTGATCTAATTCTGATGAAACAAATAGATAGAAAACACAGGAGACGTGCAGGGATACTGCATGTTCTGCAGAGCATTGCTAGCACAGATAAATCAGTGGGTGAGATTATCCCCGGAGCTCGGAGGAGAGGCATTTCATCAATTGGAGATCAGGACTTTGTATTGATCCTGCAGCCCGTGCATGTTTGACATTACTGAAACCTCTCCCTGTTTTTTGGTGACTCTCAGATCTCAGACAATCTCCATTTCCATAGAGCACGGAGGTGTGAGCTCGCTGCAGTGGCAGAGCTGAGAGGTCGTGTGTTCCTGTTGCTCAAGATGTAGCTTTTTTCTCCTTTTTTTTCCCACCCACCTGTCAAACTGTTTCTTTTGTGTAAGAGTTTAACTGTATTGCACAGACACTGTCCTCATACGCAGAGGATTTTCAGCCTTTTATTTTGTTCTTCTTTAGACCTAACCCGGATTTTATGGTATACTGTCAAAGCAAACAAAATCTACCATTTTTAAACGCAAATGTGATCCTCTACATTAAAGCAGCTTAATTTAGAGTGTAATGCCTTCTTGCTAAAGATATTTTAGATGGTGGAAGCTATTTTGCCCTGCAGAGCATTTTATTGCCACAATGCATTTTTAGTGGTGATGTTTATCCAACATCTGTTACAGTGATACAGCAGAACACTTAAGATATCTCCTTTCGCTCTAACTTAAAGGAAGTGCGTAACATTTCAGGGGATCTATTAGCAGAAATGGAATATAATATTCAGAACTATGTTTTCATTATTGTATAATCACCTGAAACTAAGAATTGTTGTTTTCTTTAGCTTAGAATGAGCCCTTCATATCTACATAGGGAGCAGGTCCTCCTCACGGAGTCCGTCATGTTGCTCCGTCATGTTTCTACAGTAGCCCGAACGGACAAACCAAACACTGTCTCTAATGAGAGCCTTTCACGTTTTCACTAGGGATGTCAATCGATTCAAATATTTACTCAAGATTAATCGCATGATTGTCCATAGATAATCACGATTAATCGCAACTTAATCACACATTTTTTATTTGTTCAAATGTAGCTTAAAGGGAGATTTGTCAAATATGTAATACTCTTATCAACATGGGAGTCTGCAAATATGATTTCTTTATGCAAATGTATGTATATATTTATTATATAAAATCAATTAACAACATAAAACAATGACAAATATTGTCCAGAAACCCTCACGGGTACTGCATTTAGTATAAAACATATGCTCAAATCATAACATGGCAAACTCAAGCCCATCAGGCAACAACAGCTGTCAGTGTGTCAGTGTGCTGACTTGACTACTTTAGCTTTAAAACTGAGCATGGTACAACCTAAAAAGCACAAGTCTCGTTAATGCGTTAAAGAAATGATTGCCGTTAAAACAAATTTGCGTTTACGCGTTATTATTGCGTTATCGCATTTACTGTGACATCCCTAGTTTTTACGTTACCTGAAGCCCACCGTAGTTCTCCGACATGCATGTGAAATTGCGTGTAAAACCGTGGTACCGCCAGGCGCCGTCTGACTTCCGTTGCTCCCTTGGAAAGGGAGGAGTGAGCGCAGGGGTACTCAGCTGGTTGCAATCTGCAACCACACCACCAAATCTTACACGCTGTACCTTTAACATTTCAATTCCATGACCCACTTGAAATAGTGGAGAAAGGGGCTTCATGCACTTATCACTTATCACTTGTCTCTGAAAATAAAGCTGCTGATATGAATCATTCTGAGCAGCAGCATTTAGTTCAATCTGCATCACGTCAACGCACAAGTGAAAGAGATGCACATTCACACATACTGCTGGAGTCATGCATGGCTAGACACCTCTCTTGCAGCTTACTCACACACACACACGCACAAACACACGCACACACACTGACAAAGTGACATTCATTACCAGAGAGTTGTGTGAAGTGAACATGGTGGCAGTTACGTCCGACAGCAAAGTGAGGAAAACAAGTTTCATTGTGGAATGATGAATAAATCATCATCTGTTTGTCAGCAATTTACGAGTCGGGTGGCTGGCGATGGCTTTTTCCAATTCAGTGACAATTACTGCAACAGATACTGGAAACCCACGACAAGGGCCCTAAAGCAGCCCCTAAAGCTTATGTGTGTGTGTGTGTGTGTGTGTGTTGGCTGACACCACATCATGTTCCTGTTAATGTACTTGAAAGATGCTGAATGGAGACATTTTTCAGTCTCATGAATTTTTCTCTTGGTTAACTGTGTATTTATATTACTACTGGTCACACTCACAGAAAGCCTTCTCCCAGTCAATTATGAAAGCTCCAGTAAGATTACAATAAGTGCAGCAAGGGCCACTTCACGGTGGAATTAATTTTGTGGCAATAATTCAGATTTTGCATAATGTAGGGGACTTAATTACATCCTGAATTTTTGAGTAACTTTAAAGGACGAGAAAAACTCTAATAGTGGTATGACTGCAAAATTGGAGAAAAGAAAATCCTAAAGTTGAACTTCCTGACATCTGGAAATTACCTCCATTAATCACAGCTTATGTGGAAGCCAACAACCATGGGCTCTATTTACAGGAGTCAATGATGCAGGGTATCAGGT
>CAKAKQ010033634.1:0-25088 GCA_916700675.1 Helicolenus avius
ACCAGAGAGATCACCGCCAGGGCTCCGTCTCCACTTAGCGTCCCCTCTCCTCATCCCTCCGTGTGTGCACCCGATTCAACTGATATCAGGCCCTTAATTGTGTGTTATCGGTCGCTATTAGCACCATAGATGTGGGTCAGTAGGGACCTACTACGCCTACTAAAGTGTTGAAAATATGAAAGCGAAACTTAAAACCAACACGTTGTAAAGCTGCATTAAAGGTTACGTTTTGAATACAAACAAACGGCTTTTTTAGGTTTACGCAACAAAACTAGAACTTTTTTAGTTTTTGGTAACAAAACTAGAACTTTTTTAGGTTTATGCAACATCATTTGTTGTTTTTAACAACAACAACAACAACAAAATCTACTATCAGAATCCCAAAATTGAAAACCGACGAAATACCTACCAACGAACGAATATCTAAATGTTAAATATTTGGGTCCGGCCTTACTAGCGAGTCAGCGTGTAGAATATGTGTGTTAAAAGTACAAGTGTAAAGGAGACTCATCTGTGTTATTTCTTTAGTGTTCTGAAGTGAAGATCTGAAGGAGGAAGGTCAAACTGTGGAGTGGGCTTTCAGGGATCAAATTTGCCTTTTTTGAGGAAAAGATTAAAGTAAATGTACTGAAGCTTGTTGCATACTAGTACTTGAAACATTTCACATCTTAAAGGAAACGAAGAACTGCTGCTGAGCCATCTTGAAAAGGCTGTCAGTGTTGGTCCAAAAACACAGATATGATCAATGATATTAATTATTTACAGTATCCGGCACAACATCAGCGCCCTTACTGTAATTGCTAGGGTGGGTGACACACTGGGTGGGACTGTCTAATATTCATGTCGTCTTATTTTGAAGAGTTGAACTCCTTACACCTTACATTTAACACAGGCTCTTTCATTCACTGCTCACTGTCACTTCTGACGCTTTTACACTTCTATATCGTTGTCAGTGGGTTGTTTTTTTTAACCGTTGTGGAGTGGTGTGTAAGATGATTGTTAATAACAAATTGTAGTATCACTACCTCAGTGTTCTCAGTGACCTGGCTTTCTTTCTCTCTTTTTTTCTTTGCTGCATTTACATCTCTCTCGGCTCCCTGTTTACTCTTAACTCCTGGCAGATTCATCTCCCTTCCATATATTTACACCCTCTTTTACTCCACTTCATTACTCGCCATAACTTCTTCTCCGCCTGTGTCCCCCTCCTCTCCTCTCCTCTCTCGGTGACAGCTAAGGAGATATAGCTCCATGATGGCTGGTAGATTTTAAGTGCAGCATGACAGGTGCAGTGGTAAAGTATTGTATCACGGCAGGTGTATGAGCGCGCTATTGTACACAGTGCATATATGTGTGTGTATGTAGGTGTGTTCTGGTGCGTTCTAGCACATTTGGGAATACGTGCAGTCTTGTTGGCGTGCTTGGCTTGACATTTTATAGCTTTAGTGATTGTAGATTTTATCCTATAGACATCTAATGTTTCTCCCATCGGGGGTCTTCGTATTACCCACACCTCAGCATATTACACTATTATAAGTCAACATTATAGCCGGGCAAACACTAGCATACAGATAGGGATCCACAGCTGCAGACTCATACAGTATTTGTGTGGAGCAGCACAATACATCTGCACAATAGAAATAGGTCCTAATTGTTATTCTGATTTCATTTTACTGAATGTGATGAATTTTTATGTGCTTGCATGCTCTATATGTGATTTAACGTATACCCCAGTGTGTTTTTTGCCAACAATTGATTGTCCTATACCTCCTGTTCAACTCTCCCTTGCTTTGCTGGCTTGCTCAGAGCTTGTTGTTACATAAATAAATAGCTTTGGTAAAGCTTTTCTTTATACCTTAGAACACAACTGAGTAGGACAGACCGCCAAGAAATATATTTTTTAATATCCTTTCCCATTTTTTTTGCTGTTGCTTTAAGCTATACTGTAGCTGTTTTTAATTAAAGCTGGCACTGTTGGGGAAAAGTTGAAAATGTTCTACAAGTTTTTCACTCTCAAAATGAAACTATATAAAGTGTATGCAACGTAGGGCTGTGTATTGGCAAGAATCTGGCGATACGATACATATCATGATACAGGAGTTTCGATTCAATGTATTAGGATACATTGCGATACTGTAAGCAAGGTGATATATTGCGATGTTTAAAATCAAATTTTACGAAAACTATTATAGTATAAAGAACACACCGCGATATGCATACAATCTGAGTAAAAGTTTACTTTTTTATGCAATCAGAACAGTGGGATCTGCATCTGTATTTATCACAGTCATCATAGCTCTCCTTTATAAAAAATAAACCTTTGCATGTAATCTATTAATTAAAAATCTATAGTGTTTTAGATAATCGACACAGAATCACGAAACGTAATATCACAATACTCGATATTTTCTTTATTTTCTTACACCCCTAATGCAACGTTCTCAGTTAATGTATCCTGTTTTTGAGTTGTGATGTTTTTTCATTCTAATCTATCTGTTATGTCATATTTGTAAGTAATAAACTGTAATAGCCTCCTTGGATCTGTTTCCAGAATAAGGTGAATCCCGTCAATGTGACTCCAGCCATTCAAGCCGTGGACCAAGACAGAAACATTCAACCTCCCTCTGACAGGCCAGGGATCCTGTACTCCATCCTCATTGGTAGGTTTACATTTTGGTGGGGTTAAATTTGTGTACCATCCACGGATTTAGACCATTATAGGCTGCAGTGTTACAAATCAATAAGCATTTGTATTATATGTGCAAAAATGTGATGACATACTTTCATTTGTTAATTGTTTAATTTGTCCTATAAGCTGAAAACCAACTAACCATAAACAGTTAATTTCACAAAAAAAGTGTACAGCATTGTAATATAAAATTCAATATGTCATAATTGATGAGTTTATCAATATAGCCGAATATCTGGCCGGAAACATAATGTTTTGAATTTGAATAATGAAGAAAAAAAGAGCAGAATCCCAAATGTTGTCCTCTTGAGTTAACACTGAATGATCACACAAAAAGAAAACATTATTTAAGGGAACAGTGTGTAGCATCTGGCGGTGAGATTGCAGTTTACAGCTTCTCCCGTGTGCCGAGCACGTAGGATCGCTACGATGGCTGACACAAACACGCGAATGGCCCTCTCTAGAGCCAGTTGTTGTAAGAGTAGAGTGCTTAGAGCGTGTGTGTACTTGGGAAGTGAGTGGTGAAGCACGAGAGAGAGAGTGGCAGCGATGGGAGTAACGTTATCGACTAAAAGAAGTTTAGCAGGAAAAGTTAACAGTGTGTCCGTTCTGGGCTACTGTACAAACATGAAGGACTCCGTGGAGTGGGGACCCACCCCTATGTAGATATGAATGGCTCATTCTAAGGTAACGGAAATACAACGATTATTATTATCAGGTGATTATACACTAAAGAAAACACAGTTATTAATATTATATTCCATTTCTCCCCCTAAATGTTACACACTGGTCCTTTAACGGACCATTTACTTACAGCGATAAAGATAACTCTGTAATTCAGAGTGACTTTATCGACATAATTAAAACATGAATTAATAGCAGTTGAGGGTCAGATGGGAAAGCGTCAATGATGGCTTTATGATTTTAGTTCTAATGGCCTTCTTCAGACAATATATGAACAGTGATTGGAAATTGCTCTAGACAACAAAACGATTCAAAGAACAGACTATGGCAAAGTTGCTTGATTCATGGACACAAGGACATGCCTTTAGAGGAAGAAAGGCGCTCTCACAAACATATCCGTAACCACAAACATCAAGGGGATTATGCTGCCTTGTGCACATGTGCTGCTCCTCTCACCAGAACTTGATTTCCCCACTGAGCAATGCAGCATTCTAAAGCACCATATATGTATGTTTGTTTGTGCATCGCCACCTGTGGAGAGCAGAAATGAGAAAACTGGGAGCATTAGCCATCTCGCTCTCCTCCTCTCCTTCTTCTTTTATACTCCCCCTAGACACCCACCAAGCAAACATATATTGATTCTTAAACCAATTACTAACGTCTCCCCCTCTCTCGTACACACACTACCCTATTTTTGTATATTTTGTTATTCCTCAGTCCTTACTGTTTGTGTCTTATTTTCTACTCTCTCTCAGGCAAACCAGAGTCCTACGTAGAATATTTCAGCTTGAACGGAACATCAGCAGAGCTCCTGCTACTAAAGCCCATCGATAGAGAGCTCTACCGCAGATTTGATCTGGTTATCAAGGTGAGAAACACTGGAACTGGGGGGGGTTAACTTGATTTTCTCCCAGCATGTTTCTTATGGAAACCCTCCCCCCTCAAAGTGTGGTGTTTTTTTACTCCATTTAACTCCCAGACATCCATCAATCTGTTGATTAGCAGATCTGTAAGCTTAAATAAAGACCAGCTGTTCCTCCTAAATTCATTTATTTGGTGCTTCCTGGTTTCTGTCAATTAAAAGTAGTCTACCTTGAACATATTAAGTGGCGGTAATTGTGAAGCATTAGAGCCATCCCGTGCTGTGTGAAGGTCTTTTTTGTCTCAATTAGGCCGGTAATAGAATTACACCACCGAGCATACATCAGGTTCTGCTCTGCTGAAATTGGAAATGCAAATTTTCCTCTATAGGATGGTTTTGCTGTAGTTAAAGGTGTATGTGTGTATATGAGCTTACAGATATGGTGTTAATAAAATGACACTGCATTCGGTGTACTTTTGGGATGGTAAAGCTGTTTGATCCCACTTGAACTAATGAATGAGGGGAGGAGGAGGAGGAGATGTGAGGGAGCAAAACAGCAACAAGAATGAGATGTAGATGACAAACAGAAATAAGATGCAAACAGACGAGAAGACGCTTAGGAGAGTACAGATAAACAAACAGAAAAACACAAAGGTATACAGGCAATCCAGCAGTAAACAAACAGAAGAACACACAGGTATACAGGCAATCAAACCCTTGTATAGTCATGTGTATTAGATTTCAATCAACTTCAAATAGCTGAATTTGTCCGTAAGCCACATGCGCAAAGGATTAACACTACAGGGGGAGGTGGGGAATAAAATATCAACTGTGCTCCTCGATAATTTAGCTCAGCGCTCTGGATGGCGTTTTAACCATCGGGAAATAACAGGATATGGTCTGTAATAGAGAAAGAGAAAGCCAAAAGACTCCCCAAGGGGGCGTGGGAGAGTTGAAGGGGAGATGTGAGACAAAGATAGTGTGTGAGGTGAATTTGATTCATAACTAGGTCTAATCTTAAGGCGTAGACATGAAGCACACATAGATATAATTCAGTGTGAGTCACACTTACCGCAGATATCATTATCTCAAATGTCCATTGCAAATAAACATCCATAAATACGCTTAGAAATCATGGAAAAAGAGACGCTTCAGAACTTTTCTTCAGTATCAAAGTAATCCAGTGATAGTTACACATGGATACACTGCAAACAAGAACTGCTCTTAGGTAACTCAGCCTACTTTTAATGGTGCAAATTTGCTAAAATGTAAAATATGCAAATATAGGCTAAAACAAAGGGGCTTATACGGGAATATCAGTGCCGACATTATATTATAACAGCCCATTTGGTGAACCTTTATTGGGTTTTGCTGTCCTGAAAGCTTAAAAGTCAATCTTCACACAAAGTTGATTATAACAAAAATAAAGTAAAAGGACAAGCAGCTCTTAATGTGGAAATAAAACCTCAGAGATCCACTTTAAAATACAAGGACGTCTCTCTTCACAAACAGTAAGAAAAGCAAAGAGAAACCCTGGATTGGATGTGTTTCTCTAATAAAATTTGGTCTCTTGAGGAAAAAACGTTTTTCTATCTTATTAATAATTTATTATGTGAAGCAGTGTCATTAAATAGCACTTCAGCTGTAGGAGTAGTGGCCGGCGGAGTACAAAGGTGAAGCATTGCAGCCAAAATGAACAATTATTTTTCCTCTCCCGTTTAGGCGGAGCAGGACAACGGCCACCCCTTGCCAGCTTTTGCCAACCTCCTAATCGAAGTTCTTGATGAAAACAACCAGGCACCCTACTTCCTAGAGACCAGTTACCATGGCTACGTCAGTGAGGCATCACCGGTGGGAACCACCATAGCGACCACCACCAGCCTATCTGCACCGCTGGCCATCGTAGCTCTGGATAACGATGTGGAGGAGGTGAGAATGAAAGCATACAGAGCTGTCACTGACTAAACACATCATTAGCAGATTAATACTTGTGGTCTGACTAATCAAATGATCACAGTTAATAGTCAGATTAATGCTGTTGTAAATACAGAGAACAATGCAGAATTTCCTTTTCCCTAAATGTTATTTAACATTGTTTCTGGCTTTAATATACTAATATACATGAAGCAAAACGCCTTTGTGCAAAACAATGTATGAATTTGAAT
The DNA here is from genome assembly GCA_916700675.1 of Helicolenus avius. Lineage (NCBI taxonomy): Eukaryota > Metazoa > Chordata > Actinopteri > Perciformes > Sebastidae > Helicolenus > Helicolenus avius. The sequence continues at coordinate 6,398 of CAKAKQ010033634.1, forward strand.
GTTCCTGAAAACCTTCTATAGATTTTTGTTCATTTTTATGTCTATATTATGCTGTAGCCACATACCTCTGTATATGATTTGTTGCATCTACTTCCTTTGTAGCTGACAGCCAATGAGAAGCCTGTAGGTATCAGCTGAGGTCGTTCATTCTAACTTCACCTCCTTTTTCTGAGTTCTCTGAAGCTTCAACTGGTTGATGTTAATTGATATAATCTAAAACTCGATGGCTATTTCCCAATGTTTCATGGCAACTTGTTAATAACTCACATTAGTTTGTATTTGAGACGTGCCATGTAAACATTTTCCAGATGGCCGTTCGCTAAGCCCCGTTGTCACTGTTTATACGCCTGTTGAGCTCTCATATATCACACACAGCACATATGCAGTTTACAGTGACAAAGCTGGCAGATTTACTACTCGAAAATCGTAGTCTTTTTTTCTTAAACAACGGGTCCTTGATTTTGGAATGATGTAAACGAAAGTAGACTTCTTATTTTTAGCTAGCGGCGTATATAGTTTGCCAGCTGAAATAACAACTGTAACTGTCTGTTAGCCAAGCTCGCTCTCATTCCCAGGGCGTCAAATACCAAAACTTTGTCACACCCATCCGTGTGTGATACCAACGCACAAGGCACCCCTTAGCGTCTGTATGAGACGCACCGGGATTTCAAGTAACTACGATGTAATCTCATCCACGTTAAAATTAAGCGCTCAGATAAAGTGGTTGGGGAGTGTGATGACGTAGTTTAAAGAGAAAGAAACACTTTAATTTTAAGCCCAACCATGATGTTTTTTAGCCTAACTAAGTGGTTTTGTTGCCTAAACCTAACCAATGTTTTTATTTGAATTCACAATGCTAACCACGTGTTTACTACGACCGTAAAGTGACGCCAAGGGGTCCTGACAAAGCGTCAGTATGTGAGGAGTTGGGATGAGAATGCATTGCCGAACTTTCTAACATTTGCAACTCATGTTAGAACAGATTCATATACTTTTGCTCTTTTGCTTTTGATTTAGGGAAGCAAAATAAATAAACAAAGACGCAACCCTCAGAACTCTTTAGGTGTGGAGTCTCTTACTACAGCACCATGCCCAACACTTAAACATGCAGCCACAGGCCTGCCGTGCCTCGTTACGATTGCTAAGCTATGATTGGACAATTGCTGCTTGGGCGAGGGGTTTAGCCAACGGTTAAAATGTTAATTTTATACTGTGCTGCTGGCATATCGTTATATTCTGGCACTTTGGAACTTTCCTGTCGTAATATAAACTGCAGGTGTGTAAACAGAAGTAAACAAGCCAATCCTCTGTCTCCAAGACACAATTAAATCACTATCCAAACAAAACCAGCAGCATGGTGACAGCGCTGAAACAGGAGGTACTTTAGAGAAATCAAGCATCGAGCCATCGAGGTGTCCATTTCAGCCCTTCTTCTTCGTCTTCTTCTACTGAATCTCTACTTTGTGCCTTGCTTGCAGTGTGTGAAGTGCCTTATCTAATTTCCCTCTGAATCTGGGTAGTAAAACCATTTCCCTCTTAAATTGCCTCTCAGTGATAATGTAAGAATTTACAGCGCCGCAGCATTGTTATCACAGATGCATTCCCGAGAGCTTAGTTTGTTTAAGACGTAGCATAGGCGTTTTGACAAAAACAAGCTTTGGTTCATTGCTTTCTAAAAGACCCCCACAGCAGGGAATGAGCTTAGTGGGGATAATGTGTGTGTTTCTGCGTGTTCCCGAGACCATGTGTGTGTGTGTGGCGATTGATATACGTTGAGTTATTTTAAATATTGCTAACCCTGGTCTTTCCTCCAGCATTAAGTACCAACAATGATGATTAGTCCTAATTGCTTTTATGTGCCGTCCATCACCTTTATTTATGTGGGTGCATACGACTGTGAGGGAGTGTGTGTGTGTGTGTGTTTATTTATGACTCAATATCCACACTGGCTACATCGACAATATTATCAGCCCCCCTACCCTGCTGAGCCAGCCTTATCTGGAATGAGAGCTCACACACACACACACATGCATATACAGCGTACACACACAGAGGAGGTGACTGTGTGGGTAATATCTGAGGAGGACTTGAGGATTGCCTCTCCATCACTGAGTATAACACACACACACACACACACACCGCCATCTTAGAAGAATTTTTATGTCAAGAAAACCTTGGAGATGTTTTTCATTCACCTTCTCCTGTCGAAGCACTTCTTGGCTCTCAGCTGTTTTGCATATGGAAACATTTTCATTTGTTATGTTTCTCCACGTATTTATTCTGGTTTTCCTTTAATTTGTAAAATATGCTAATCAGAGAGATAGGATAAGATCTGAGAGAGAGAGAGAGAGAGAGATAATTATTGCCTTCTTAAAATGTGTGTCACATCCAATCCCTTCCAAATGTTCCTTTAGTTGAACCAATTAAGAGCGTTTTCACAAGCCATAGTCCGTTTGGCTGGTCCAAAATCAGAGTAAATTTGATACTTTTGGTTCATTTTTTATTTAGTCTGGTTTGGTTTCACAGTGCACAAATCAAAGTGGACCAAATAATAGAATAAATTTGCTGAGGGGCGTGTACGAAAGAGCAAATTTATCTTTTTTGTCTCAACAGCTGCCACTTCAATGCAGGGAATCACAGACTTTGATATATTGCTGCACTGATCTACCGCACACACGAATCCCCTGTCCTCCAGTTTATCTCAAATTACTTTATAAAGTCACTATTTTAGTGGACTTTATTTACTTTATTTTATCATATTCTGTATGTTCTCTTCTGTCCAGATGTCAAGCCAACATCAGACTTCTGCAGAAGTCCAAATCAGTCCTCTCCCACTCATGTTAACCTGTCGTTTACCTGTGTCCATCTCAACAAATACCTGCGCCGGCAGCCTGCGTTTTGCTTTGCTTGTAAACGGTCTGAAACCACCTCTCGCAAGCGGTCTTGGACCGGTTGTTTTGGTTCCTAACCAGAGTTGGATTACCGCTTTCACAACTGCCCCCAAATGAACCGCACCGGAGTTTGATTAAATCGGACTAATTGTTGGCTTGTGAAAGCATCCACCGTTTCATCGCTGTGGTTGTGCTGGGCCGCTCTCAGGCGTAAATGTGCAACAGCATTATGTGGGCTCCGCTAGCAGTACGGCAGACATTCAACAGTACTTTCAAATAATATTTAATGACTGTAATTCTCTGTTCCCCTAAACATCTGTCTTTCTCTCCAACAGACCAGGGACCCTCAGCTCGAGTTCTCATTGGACAGCTATTCTAATGTTTTCTCTGTGTCTGCTACTGGAATCAGACGATATCTCACCCTGGTGCAGCCACTGGACAGAGAGACGCAGGACTCCTACGCATTCACGGTACTTTACAGCCTTTGCATTTTTGTGTGCATTACATACAATATGAATGTGTGTGTGAGAAAGAGAGAGAGAAGCGTCTGAATGCATTTGAATAACTCACCTCAAATCAGAGAAACCTTGATAAAACCGTAGTGGAGGTCTTGAAAAAAAAATACTTTTATGTAGTGAGAAGGTGCAAACAGGAGGCAAAATGAAGAATGAGCCCAGAGGATGAAAAGAAGACAGGAGGAGAGGGAGGAGAGGAAAGAGAAGAGGAATTTGTAGGCTTGCTCACCTGTAGCTCCATGAAGTCTGTCATTAAGCCTCATTTACCCATTTTACCAGTGAGAAGTGAGAAAAGGTGAGGGGGAGAGAAAGGCGCAGGCGAAAGAGAGAAACCAGACTTAGTATTAAGAGAGCAGGAGGTTACAGAGGAAGAAATAGAAGAAAAGAGACAGAGATGGGAAGATCTGTGCATTACACTTATGCCCTTTCATAAACCTGGAACGTTTACCTCCACTACTGTTTAAATCTGAATTTAATTTTACACACTGCTTCTATAAACTTGTTTAGCATGTCTAGCAGGGCTTTCATGAATGAAAGCACGCAGGCCAGTACTTCCATCGCTCAGTGCAGAAATAGATGTAGGAAACAAGGTTTATTACAGTGGTTGCTGTCCCTGTGTGTTTTCCTCTTTCCATTAGTTCCCCTGTTTCTGTCAGCCTCTCTTATGTTCTTTATGGTCGTGTTCTTCTGGTCTACTTTGCCCTTTTTCCCCCTCCTTTCTTTTGCTGTTCTTCTCCCTCTCAATCTGTCATACTCCTGCTCTCCTTCTTATTTCAGTGCAATCTAATTCAGCAGCTTCTTTCTTGGTAGGGCATAGAGAGGCTGCTCGTTGCCAAACACAGAGTATCTGCAGTGATTACAACCAAACCTATGCTAAATTTCGTGAGGAAATACTGGCATGGCCATTTTCAAAGGGGTCCCTTGACCTATGACTTCAAGATTTGTGAATGAAAATGGGTTCTCTGGGTACACACGAGTCTGCCCTTTACAGACATGCCCACTTTATGATAATCACATACAGTTTGGGGCAAATCATAGTCAAGTCAGCACACTGACACACTGACAGCTGTTGTTGCCTGTTGGGCTTGAGTTTGCCATGTTCTGATTTGATTTTTTATGCTAAATGCAGTACCTGTGAGGGTTTCTGGACAATATTTATCATTGTTTTGTGTTGTTAATTGATTTCCAATAATAAATATATGCATACATTTGCATAAAGCAAGCATATTTGCCCACTCTTATGTTGATAACAGTATTAAATACTTGACAAATCTCCCTTTTAAGGTACATTTTGAACAGATAAAAAATGTGAGATTAATTTGCAATTAATCATGATTAAATATTTTAATCGATTGACAGCCCTGTATAATTTAAGTTACTAGTTACGTTGCAGATTAAGGTTAAGAATACATACAAGAATACAATACATTACAATATATACAATATGTCCACACTGTGGTATTGCTACTTGTACTTCCACCACTCTCTTGGGGTGCCTCCCCATATGATGTACAGCATTGTTTCTTCATATAGCAGTCTGTTATCTGCCAAGTTCATCCTGGTCATGCTGGCATGCATGAATGTGTGTAGTGGTGCAGCATATTGTATGAGTTTTTGCGCCCTTGTGTGTGCATCCAGCTATTTGGAAGTTAAAGATGGGAAAAGCAGAAGGCCGGGTGTATTGATTGAAAGGCAGAGGTGTACAGTAATCATCATGAAAGCCTTGCAGGAGAAATTAAACTCGAGGAGGAGAGAGAGAGAGAGAGAGAGAGAGAGAGAGAGAGAGAGAGAGAGAGAGAGAGAGAGAGAGAGAGAGAGAGAGAGCGAGCTCTGAGACATGGAGGATGATTTTCATTTTAAAGGAGTCAATCAGCTTCTTGGCAGATGAGTTTGCGGAGAAGATTGCTATCAGGGAAGAAGCTTCTGTCGCTTCTGTTGATATGCACTTTGATATGCATCATAGATGCACAATTTAAATGGACACATTTCATTTGTTTTTTTTTTCACACAAGAGCGTGAACGTTAAAATGTTTACGTGCAGAATGAAGGACAGAGGAGACCGAGATCATGACACAAATGTAATACAGACGCACAGAATTTGATTTCATTTTTCATTTCATTCTTAAGCTGATTTGGCAGCTCTGCAATCTCAGACAGCCTGTCTATCTTTGAGTGTTTGAGTTTCATTTCATCACTACTCACTCTTTGCAACATTTCAGAAATTGCCAAATTGCACAGTAGACGTTTTTTTTTCTTTCTGTGTGCATCTAAAACGCTGAAATTGCAAATATTTGAAATTGAAAGGGAGCAAATAATAATGATGAATAAGTTCTGCTTTCATTAATAACGCACCATTTTGGGAAATGCGCTTATTCGCTTTATAGCCGAGATGAGAAAATTGCTAGTGCTCTTGTGTCTGTACGCTGAATGATAAGCCAGAGCAAACAGGTGGTTAGCTTAGGTTAACATGAAGACTCTCAGCCAGAAAGTGAACCATCGTATTTCCCAAATTGTTGCATTACTCCTTTAAGAAATTACCTTGAAGAAACTATATTTAATTTAATGTACATTTGATTAATTGGACACAAATGTTGGCTCTTTTTGTGTCTTTTTTTTTTAAGCAGACTTTATATTTATTAAAGGCAGTGGGGAACAGCCAGGGGCGGAGCCAGTAAACATTCTGGGCTTAGCTCAGGCATCCAGATTTTTTTCCCATTTACAGCACCTATATGCACTATTTTTCAAGCCATTTGAGATAATAGAATACCTACAAATCTGTCCGTCATTTGGGAAAAACACAATAGTTGCCAAGGGGGAAAAAAAATCATCCTGTAGAGCCTATATCTTATTTGGTATCTGATTGTTCTCCAACTGTCGTCATCATTCTGAAACTATAGCACAACACATGTTGAGGATGATTCATTTTCACTCCTGCCACCTAAAAAGAGGCAAAAAATGTGTCTTATGTTGCTATTTTTTAAAGTTACATAACATAGGTAGGTGGATTTGGCATAAACAGCATTACTAATCTTGAAACCTATTTTTGTTACACTATGCTGGAGTAGAGTTCACAAAATGAATGTTGTAATCCATGCCATAATAATCTAGGCTGCTCTAATTGCAAATTAAACCTGCAGTAGGCAGAATGTTTTTGTAATCATTGGGCAAAAATTCCATAATAACCTTTCAGCATATTGTAATTGAAGTGTTCTGAGAGATAACTACACTTCTGCACCTCCTCATGACTCTGTTTTCAGGCTTTAAAAAATCGATTCATTTCAGAGAGAGCGTTCCTATTGAGTGTTCCTCTGGTGGTCGGTGCTTGGTGTAACGGATGTCAACATGGCTACAGGGTCACAGACTTTCTCATTTTACAACTAAACAGTACACTACAATATGTTTCTGAAAACATTTGAGACGAGAAATAGGCATTACAGTAACTGAATATTGTTTCATATTTGATCAGCGCTGCCTAGTTTGACCGTTTGATCGGAGTTTGGGAGTGATTGACAGCTGCTCAGAGACAGCAGGCTTCAGCTCTGATTGGTTGTTTTCCTCCGGTCTGTGAAATCTTGCCATTAGGGGCACCGAAGGACACACAGGCACATGATTTTTTTTTCAGAAACTTGCACTGCTGTCAGGATATAGTGACCGTTTTATAAAAATAACTTTATATATTTACTCCATTTCTACCCACTGCTGCTTTAACTGTGGTCTTCAATAGTAGGCCAACAGAAGATGGTAGGAATTCCCCAGTAATAGAACTTTTGCACCATTGATTTGCCGGTCCACTCAGAGAGACTGAGGGGAAATGACACAAAATTGAAGGTATTTTAAAATCCTAAAAGATTCGGGTCTGGATCCCCAGAAGCCAACTCACCCGCACCATCCTTGGGAAGAGCAATCATTGAAAGGAAATTGTGAAAGTGAAATTAAATGTAGGGGAGAGACAGCTGGGACTAGAGTAGTTTCAAAAGGTTTCAGTTGCACCCACAAACACATATAAATAAACCCAAAACAGGGATTTAGATTGAGAAAAGCACAGAACAACTCGACCTCAAAAGAAACCAGGAAACAAACAGACACTATCGAGATGTCAAAGGGACATATTGAGTCCGCCCGCCTCTGGATTCTCTAAAGGTAGCTTTTTGTAGCTCTGCTAAAGAAACACTTTATTTCTTTGCTCTTGTCAAGAAAAATACAGTATACATTGTTCTTTTTTTCCTTTTCTTTCTTGTGTCTCTCCAGCTTTTAGCATCAGACGGCGTCCAGCAGAGCATTCCGGTTACCGTGATGATAACAGTGTTGGATGCCAACGACAACACTCCGACTTTTGCTAATGTCTCCTATAATGTCAACCTGTTTACTGATATGATAGCTGGAGAAACTGTGTTACAGGTACGCACTGTAAAACACACTCTACACTATGTATTAATAACAGTTCTTATGTGTGGTGTGTAGAATTTGCAAAGTACTTTATTAAAGGATTACACTTCATATTGTATCTCTTCCCAGCTGGCAGCGGTCGACTCTGATGCAGGTCCCAACGGTCAGATCACCTACCGGATCTTAGCTGGTGACCATGGACATTTTCTTATTGGCAACAGGTAAACATATCACTTGCATTGTAATATTATGAAAATGTCATGTCTGGAGGCTAAATATGAGGCTACCACCAGCAGCCAGTTAGCTTAGCTTAGCATAAAGACTGAAAACAGGGGGAAACTGCTAGCCTGGCTCTCTCAAAGGTAAGAAAGAAACACCTCCCAGCACCTCTAAAGGCTTGTCTACAAAGGAGGAGTTTCAGACGCATTTGTTTTAGTCATCTTTGTTATGCCCCTCTGACTGAATAGAAAAACTTCTATATCAATCAGTATACGCATGGAACCGCAATAAGGTTGGGTGATATGTCCAAATTTTATGTTAAAACAGTCCAATAACCGGCAATTGCCGATATATTCACAGAAGTGTGTGTGTAGTTTCAGCTGGGAGATGTGTTCGGGCGACGAGTTCGCTGTGTTCCACAAGATCTCTCAGCTTTTTTATTCTAATAAATAAAAAAATTCAACTCACAAAATGTCAAGAACCGAAATATTCGTACACCTATTTTCCTCATTAAACAGAAAAATACAACCGTATGACTTTTGAATGCAAGTTTCTTTCTTTCACCGAACTAAGACTCGCCTAATTGCCTTGTTGACTCATCGTAAAACACACTTCATTCAAACTGGTGAGAAACAAAATAAAAATCACCAAAACCATCTTGGTTAGTCTTTCCACTGTTTCAACAATCGCCAACACTGATTTGGTTGAAGTAAACCCCTTAATTCATTGAGTTAGATGTGAAAAATATGCCGTCTCTACACGCTGTTTTTCTCTGCTGTGCACTTTGTTTTAGCACTGTGCCAGCTTCCCACTGAGCAGCGGCTTTCACTCGTTCTCTGATGGCAGACCATTGAATAAGCAAAATAAAATGACAAAAATTGCCCCAACAAACCAACCGGCAATGTACTGACAATATATTTGTCTAATCGTCCAACCCTAAACCCCAACCTGGAGCTTATAGTTTTACGTTTCAAGTCCATTTTCTTCTGTTTTATGAGCACAGTTTCTGTCAAAACGCAGATGACCTACACTGGCGGAGGACTGTAGCTGCTGCTGCTCTGCTAACACGTTGCTTTCGATTCACAGTTCTGTGCAGACATTGTGTTAAGTACACAAACTACCTTCATTTTTAGCAGTTTGAATGATCATGTGATACTGAATGAACTGTTTTCACAGCAGTGGAATCATTACTGTGGCGCCAAGTGTGGAACTCAAGGTTGGGCGTAGCTACGCTTTGACTATAGAAGCCATGGACAATGGGCCTGTACCTCAGAGAAGGTAAGAGTTTTCTCTCTGTCTGCCTCATCAGTCTTTTACTCTGTCTGTCTGGAGCCGAGGCTTGAAAGGTCATCAGATTTCCTGAGCTTTCGCACTCATTGTCAGAACACTTCACAGCACTCTCCCAACTTTTCCCTCCATTCTCTCCCATAAGTTCACCCTTTTCAGGTGAGCCGTTTCATTTTTTAGAAATACATCATGCATTATAATTTTATATTGGAAAATGGCAAGAAAGGAGTCTAAGAGAGGAAAATTGATTGTACAAGTGTTAGAAGCAAAGAAGAAAAGAGAAGAACAGTAACACAGAATGAAAGATAATGATTGGTGCCTCACTACTAGTTACCCTCTTCTTGAGAATCCGACCGAAAATTATACTGTCTGCATTTCAGAGAAGGGACAATTTCGGCACATCCAGACAGACGTGGCATCTAGAATAAATGCCACGGACGGTAAAAGAAACAAAATGCAATGCACTCTGGGCCTGTCACATTCTAAAGGATAAGGACTGACTTGATAGTGTGACATTTTTTGTTTTTTTGTTCTCCCTTGCCTCCTGTTTCCTGTCTCCTGCCCCTCATCTGTCCTTCTTGGATTAAATCAATAAGGAGCCATAACGTTCAACAACTCACAAACTCCCCAACTTGGGTTGTTTCATGGAAAATGCAGCTGCTACCAATATTTTCCAACTCTGAGCGTATTGATTAGCTAAAGTCTGGCAGAGAGCTGTTAAATCGTGAAATTTTAGTTTTAGCAACTAACGCGTAATATCTCAGAAGAGAAGCGAATCCAGCCATCGAACCGTTCAGTCACTGGAACATGGTCAATCTACATCGCTCCACAGATTGATGTAGCAGCTGCAGTGGGAGAGAGTTTGATTCCTTTAGTGTTTTTCACTGCGCCATGCCTCCAACTTGACTCAAGAAACATCCAAGAACAGGGTTATTTGCTTTTGCAGGTTGCAGAAAATCATTCCAGTTTCTTTGTCTCCTTGTATATCATCTAATACAGAAACACCATGAGGAAACTCTGTAAAAAGAACCTTGAGAAATTGGCATCAATTAATACAAAAAATATACAAACTGAGCTACTGCGCCAGCACGAGCAGCAGCCTGTTGTTTGCTGATACTCAAAGCACACTTGGGTGTACTTCTTTTGGGTTTTGCACTTTGGAATATCACAACAAAAGGATAAATTAAGACTGCAGTGTCCTTGCGGAGAGAACAAACGAGCCAAGTCTTTGCTCTTCAAACAAGAAGCGCAGAACAAAGCAACACTTAGTTACGGACACACGGGAACATTTAATAAAGATTTTTGTTTGAGGGAAAAGACAGAGGCGACGGTCGCTCGCTATGTAGGCTCCTGTGAAAGACATTCAGTTTTATAGGTTCATATAGGATGAGCAGGTCAATGGGGAATATTCAGGAAGTCACTGAATAGTCAGATGTTTAATTTGAGCTGTCAGCGGCCGACGGTGCAGATTCCCTTTCATCAGTGTCCTGATTAAAATGTAATCAATTCACTAGACACCTAGTTAAATGTTAGAATATGGGAAAGCAGTATGAAGGTTTTTGCATATGACAGTGTGTCCATCAGCAGTTACATCCCCTCGGAGTATGTTTGAACACTAGACCCCTCGCTGTTCTTATATGTGTTGGTCACTCCAGTGTTCGTGCCTAAATGTACATTTCTTAGAGACCTGCAGTGCCAAGCTGACCTGAAATAACTAGTGCTGACAAAGGCAGACTGATTAAAAGAGTGCTCTGACAATTTAGGAATGAACTCCTACAACAAAATGATGCTGCAGAATCAGAGATATTGTTCTTTCCATTTTTATGCCATGCATTCTTATTCCTTATTCCAAAACCTGGTGCCTACGTTACCTACAATCCAGCTCGACCACTGACAGTTTGGTCGGGGATTCAGTTATGCAATGCTAATGTAGCCAGTTAATGTAACCTTGGATCAACGTTGGGACATCTCTAATGAAAACTAATAATTGAATTCTCTGACACCTCTCAGCATCTCGGTCACTCAAACGTCAAAGCTTTATGAAACGACACAAATTAAATTGGACTTGTGGGCTGTCCTCATATTTACCCAATCTGAATCAATCTACCGTGTCTAATAAATCAATCCAGTTTCATAAAACAGATTACATTAAAGCTGGGGTCGGCAACATTGGACGAACCAGCAAGAGTATGCTAGATTTTGAAATTATCCAATGGAAAAACTCAGTGTTGCCGACTCTTTTTCAATGAAAGTAGCTAGCAGCATTAGCTCCAAAGGTCACTAAATCTAGCGAGAAAGTTTGCCTCCCTCCAAAGCCACCCCCTCAAAATTATTATTATGAATGTTATAACACCTTATAATGAACATAACCAACAAACATCGCTACTGTTAGTACTCACAGCTGTCAAGCCAGCAGCTTGTATAAGACTCCAGTGACGCGCAATGAGAGGCAGGCAGGTAGCCCGTCCAATTATTACATTCAGGCTGAATTAAATGATTGGACGGGTTTATTACAGTCCTGCAACAGCCACAGATACCAGATTTGTTCCTTTTTTTGTCAGAGCATTTGATCTATCGATTGCTGTCGGGATGTAATGAGAATTTCAACAAATATAACAAAAGGTTAAACTACTAGACTACATTACCTACTGTAGCTTTACATGTAGAACGAAACTTATTATCATGGCTTACTTACACTATATCTGTGTAAAAATGTTTTAGTTGTAACAATTGCAATACATTGCTCTCTCCAACAATGTTTATCAGTCATAAAAACTAAAATTGTCTCCCGTCTCGTACATGGCTCTAGCTATCTCGGTGCCAAATCAATACAGAATGTGAACCCCTGCAGATTGAGGTGGTTCCAGTGATTGGCTCACAGATTGTCCCCAAATTTCCCCAGACCCCCTGTTTATCTCAGCTGAAAACATAACCCACATAACAAATCAATATCCATCTCTGCTACCTGATTTGTTAAAACTATGGGTCAGGACCCAAAAAATGAGCCGTGTGTCCTCTTCCTGGCGGGCACCAACAAGACATGAGTGACAGCATTTTTTAATGACTTTGGAGCTCAGCTTTTGAGTATTACATCTCCATGTTTGGGAGCTGGGGTTGTTGAAGAAACCCTTGAGATACATGTTTCATTCAGATTAGAAGTGCTTCTGCATGGCCTAGATAGATGCACCCCAGAATACTGAAAACAGCTCATGCTCGGGGGTCTCATTTACACTTTCATCAAACTATAGGGTAAGAGAGAAAAGAGGGCACCACCAGAGAGAAGAGATGAGATAGGATAAGATGTTAGATAAATAGCTCGATAGAGATCAAGATAAAGAAGTCATTTTGCACTGTACCTTAAGAGGCGTATAGTAAAATATGGTGGTGGTTTTGCAAGTCGCAAGCAGTGTTGGGCAAGTTATTTGAGAAATGCAAACACTCAATAATAGTACTCATATGACTGACTTTAATTTTGTTACTTGGACCAGGTCTGTCAAAGGCGCCTTTAAACTCCAAATCCTCTACATGCAGTGTTGAAATAGGAAATGTTGAAATGAAAATTAGGGCTCTGCTCGACTCTACGCGACTCACTTTTTGGTACTAGGTCCTTTTCTCTATTAGTTTTCCACTGCGGATAGTATCCCTTCAGTGTAGGCGGAATACTCAGCTGATCACCGTAGCCGTACCGCATAAAACTGCCGTCTTCAACCAAACAAAGGAACATCTGCACTTCGTCAATTGAATGTAAAAAAAAAAAATTTAACTAAGACAACTTTGCAGTTACACACCTCTCCTTGTTTGGTAGTGAGTGATTGCGTCCCAACACCTCCAGTCAGTCGTGAGAAAAGTTAAACACATCCCACACCAGTCTGTCCGCTGAACACAGAGTCACCAAACCCTCCATCGAACTCCTGTTAAGACAGCTGACAAACTGGATTTAGAATATAATTATTGAATTTCAAATTGTACTCTTACACTAAAAAGGTGTTACTAAGTAAGACATTATTGCCCAACACTGGTCACAAGTAAATCACAAGCTTGGCACTGAAGACCCAAGTCAACACCAAGTGCTAAAGTTGTAACCCCAAATAACTCATTACATGTACTTGACCAAATGTAATGCATAGTGTATCCCAGCAGATCAATAGCATCAGTAGTAATAGCAGCTTCTAGTACTATTCAGAGAGACCATTACAGTTATGGTTTTATTAACAGCAGAAACATGAGGCTGCTGCTTGCCAAAAAGTCAGTTAATTCATTGTGCATTTGATGTGCAGGTTAGTGTTTATATGTACATGTGTGTGGGTTTGTGTGTGTGTACTGTACAAGTAGGAAAAGTCATACGTAACCATGACTAGTAAATGGATTATGCATATTAAATAAGAAAGAAGATTTTAAAAAGAAGTGTTTTATGATGGAAAAATAGGCCCCGGATACAATAGAAACCACAACTGAAAAATCTCCAGTCCCTCGATCGGTTTTCATCAATAATGCCATCTGAATTGTTTTAATAAAACAACTGGCTTTCACTCTCTCTCTTTCTCTCTCTGGCGGCTTGCATTTTTCCAGCCTTTATCTATTTATTTATTTATTGTTGTGAACGTAAACAGATTTTGCGGGCTATTGTTTAGAGCCGAGGTTCTTTGGCTTTTTTCAGTCGATGATCCAGTTTGAGTGGAGTTAATCTCTCCCTGCTGAAACTCAGCGCTCTCGCCAAGTAGGAACACAAACTAAATCCCTGCGGTTTCTTACCCTGAAATTCAGGGTGAGTAAAACCAAACATCACTCATGTCATGTGGCGGCAAAACTGGGAAATCGAAGTAATTGAGCTTTTTCCAACCAGGTTCTTAAGAAGTGTAATTTTTTCATCCCGGCGATGTTCGGTGAGCCACTGTTTTTTTATTTATTTTTTTTATGTGAGCCAGCATCAGGCCTCTTTCTTTGATAAGGCAGAAGGAAAATAATTCAATAAATCTGAAACCGTAAACCCCACTGCCCCGCTGCTGGTGGGCCAGCCAATATAAACTCATGCTGTGCAGCCAAACACTGTCTCAAACTTAAACTTTTATTTTAAATTCAAGCGGCAATCCCAAAATCCTCTAAGCAACTAAATACGGCTAAATAAGTTTTGGGAAATGCATACCGGTATAAAATAAGTCTAGAATTTTCCCATGTGATGCCTGTTTATGCCTTTAAAAACACTATGCCTTGAATATTTGACTCAATTTAAACAAAGAGCTCCAATAAAAAGTTTGAACAAGCTGATATATTCCACACTGTTGCCGTATTGAATATGATAATATTTCTAACTTTTAAGCTACTTAAGGGGTAAAAAGGTGGCAAGTCAATGTTAAGGGGGTTTTGATATAATAATTTGAATATTAAATATAACAAATTATACGTTTTTCTCTTGACCTCTGTGGAAAAGGTGCAAGATATTGTCCTTTAGATATGAGATTAATCTTAATAGGGCTGAGGGTACATCTCAATTAATAAAATTATTTTTGTGTTCTCTTTCTTTTTATTAATGCAAATTTGGAGTGGCGGAATATATAACCTAGAAAAAGTTTCCTGTTGCTATCGTTCCCTGCCAGTGGAGCGTTTTATTTTGAAGTCATTATCGAGCTCTCTTGAATCTTGTTCCTTTGGGGGAGGTGGTGTCCGGGATCAAAATACATGACTGAATCATCTGAAATAATTGGTGTAGCAGATGTCAAGTCTGTTACTTAGTTTAATTTGTGGTTAGTACGTTGTTATCTCAATTATGTAAGGCAGTCAATTTTCCAACTCTAGCTCTCTAAACATGTCAACTTTGAGCCAGGTAATAGAATAATTTTCTGAAAGAAACACTGATGCACGGACACAAGCTATTTGTAGCGCTGGAAATAAACAGCCATTTTGTAAGTCATTACGGTGACATGCTGTTTTTGAAATAAGTGTTATGTTGATTAAAAAATGTCTGTGAATACAGCATATTGAACAGCCAGAGCCATTTATCAAAGGAGAAGTAAACACTGTGTAATTAAGTCTTCATTTTACAAAGTGAAACAATCTACAGTCAGAAAGTACTCCAGATACATTTTATCTCTGGTGTCACGGCCTTGTAAATTAGAAACTCTATGTAATTCATTTTTTTCCTCACTTTTAAACCCATTACAACTTCTTTTAATGAAAGCTTTATTTCTGTAATTCCCTCTTGACACATTGAATTTCTGAATCCACTCCTCATCCACAGTTGGCTTAGTTAGCCTTGTACTTAAAAAACATCTGCATAATCACTCCATTCATTCTTAAATGCAGTTCTGGACACATGTACAAACCCCTTAATATGATTAATTCTAATATGATATTAAAGGGTTATGTGTTTTTAGTGCAGCGCTCATCTTTAAGGAGATTCTGAAGGAATAATACTAACAAGAAAGTGTCACTATACAGACACGCTGTTATTAAAATTAATGAATAGAAAGATTCTCTCGGTAAAACAGCGCCAGCCTCTCTACATGAATGAGTCATTGAAACAGCAGGATGAGTTTGTCAAAATGCACAATAGCAACGTTAAGCCCTGCAAACAGCGGTTTGTAAAAGCCCAGCAGCAGAGCGCTGGCCAGTCTCTTTGCCACTCTTCGCGCTCTTATCGATTAGTTAAACACAGCATGCAGTGCAAAGAAACAAACACTGGGCAGCCACTCTTAACTTAAATAATAGACCATTCACCCTCCCTGACACTGCTTTTATACCCGCTATCCTCTTGTGCTGCCCTCCAGCTCTTCTCTTCTTCCTCCTTTTCTCCTCTCATCCCTCTCCAACATTTCTCTGCGACTCTTCCTCTTCTGCTTCTCCCTTACAGTCTTGTTTCTCTATCTGTCTTTGTAATTTCTCTGTGTGTCCTATCCGCCTTAACACATACTCTTCTCTCTCTCTCTCTCTCTCTCTCTCTCTCTCTCTCTCTTTAGGTCATCCATTACTACGGTATATATCGAAGTTTTGCCCCCAAACAACCAGAGTCCTCCGCGTTTCCCCCGAAAACAATACAACCTGGAGATCAGCGAAGCTATGAGGACTGGAGCTACGCTGCTTAATCTGCAGGTACACACACACACACACACACACACACACACACACACACACACACACACACATAACATAAAGCTTGACAGTGACGGCCCCACTTTTTGAACGGCTTCGTTTCCGGAAGTGAATTTCCCATTCATTCACTCCATTGACCTTTCAGAAAATCTTTATACAAAGAGTTTTAAGCGTGGAACCAAGCCAACCAGAGATGAATCGTGACCATAAAACATTTGATTTGGAGCGAGAAAGTTGGAAAATGGAAAAAAAAGTCGAAGGTACAAGACCGTGTACATATTCATTTAGAGGAACTATCCCACAAACCATTGCGAATGCTGACTCGTCGCCTCTGGAAATTCCCCAAAAAACGCTTAATCTAACCGTTGTCAAACTAAAATGAAGACACATTCAGCAACTGCATGGCTTATTTCTCGCCTCAAATGTTTTCAGAAACACATTTCGGTGAACTATTCTCGTAACATAAGAGAAAGTTTCCAAACAAAACCCCATGTTGGTCCTGTTTGAAATCTGGGAGCAGACCACGGAGCAGCACGTACGAGCACATACCCTCACTAGCCGTTCACGGGTGCGGTGAATTGAGCTACTCCGTAATCTTTCCACATTCTCGGAGGCAACAGCAACTCCAACCTGGTTTGGAAATCACTGCTATATACAACATATAAGGGTGGAATCTTCTGATGGAAATAAGAGTATATGTGTATGAATATGTCTGTCTGTCATTGTTTACTTCTCAAGGCAGTGGATCGGGAAAGGGACCCCATCACCTACGAAATCCAAAGCGGAGACGCCCATGGACATTTTGCTCTACAGCAGAAGTAAGCACAGACACACACACACACACACACACACACACACATCTTATTTCATCTTGTTTGATCAAAACTTTGGCGCTTGTTGAAGTTAATATTTTCAGAAAGTAAAGCAGTCTTTTTTTCTTATTTGAGTATATGCTTTTTTTTGAGTATGGGCATACTGTGCAACCATGGCAATATACAATTATGTAGTTACAGTGTGTGTGGGTGTGTGTGTGTGTGTGTGTGTGTGTGTGTGTGTGTGTGTGTGTGTGTGTGTGTGTGTGTGTGTGTGTGTGTGTGTGTGTGTGTGTGTGTGTGTGGTTCAAAGCATCAAAATTCGATCATTCAGGGCTCGGGCTCCGCCGAGGGCTTCACATAGACACAACTATGCACTCTCCCACATGCACACTCTCACCACGTACACACATAACTGACTCTAAGGGCTTTTGTTGTATTTATTCATTTATTGCTCATTAAAAATGCATTTCTTATTTCTGGGGAGAGATCCTATCTACATTTCTAGAGGGAGGAGGCCAGAGAGAAACAAAGGAGAGTATGGTGAAAGTCTGCGAGAGATGTGGAAGGAAAGAGGGAGAGAAAGAAAATAAGAGATGAGAGAGAAGGGCAGGGACGGAGCACAAGATGGTCAAATGTTAGAAAGACCCCGGAAGGAAACGATGAACAAGACTGACGGACAAATGAGGATTTAGAATGGAAAGGACTAAGTGAAGGGGTCCCCCGCACAGTAATTCATACCAGCAAAGATTAAAATGAAATGAAGAGCTTTAATTTCTGCTTTCTGGGAGTATCTGACGGGTTCTGTCCGACATTGTGGAATCTTCCAATATGTGCCAAATTTGATCTGTGCCTCAGCTGTGCTTTGTGCGTTATGGAACCACGAGGACAAGCCAAGTTTTTCTTTTTCCACCGTACAAGTGCAACATGCCGTGCAGCTCACATTGGCACAGGATGGAGTGATTTTTCATTGCCTTTGTGCAAAATTTGGCTCGGTTAAATATTCTAGAAGCGCATCGGGAGAGCACCCGGACCAGTCCGGTATTGGCCCATTTTGCCATGTGGCTGCCATTAACGGAACAAACAGTAATGGCCAAAAGATTTAGAAATAGAAAAGGGCCAGCATCAGTGCGGGATGCAAATGATGAGCTTTGAGGAGGTTTATCACCATTCGTTTATGAATAAATTTGAATTATCCTGGGTTCATCCTGAACAATGGGATTTACTGTAGGGCCTCCACACATGTCGTAGCAGATGTTTGCTTTTGAGAGCAGCAGGCGTGGAAAGAAAATGTGTCAGTGTGTGGTGTAAATGAGAAAATAAGACTTAGTGTGTGTGTGTGTGTGTGTGTGTGTGTGTGTGTGTGTGTGTGTGTGTGTGTGTGTGTGTGTGTGTGTGTGTGTGTGTGTGCATGCCCAAGTATGTGCTTTTCATGAATCATCCATAAATAAACATGAAATGTTTTTTTTAGTGTGTTTGAAAAAAAAAAAAAAAA
>CAKAKQ010033635.1:0-19000 GCA_916700675.1 Helicolenus avius
CCCTCCGAACGCCGCCGGCAGCGTCCTCCAGTGACCTCAGAGTGGGAATTTCAATTAGCTTCGCTTATGTAAGGGACTAGCCCAAAAATAAAAGAGGTGTCAAAGACAAACGTAACAATAATAACAATAAGCTCCCCTGGGTTTTTTTTTTTTTTTTTTTAATTCTCCTGCACGATTTCCTGTTTTTCCACTTTTTTTCCACATACTTCATTAAGTTTAGCACAGTGGAAAAATCACAAAAAATAATCTAATTAGCAGTGGTGATTTCAGACTCTTTTTAAGGGTGTTCAGACACACGTAAAAAACTAATGAAACCCTCTGAGACCTGCGGGATTGCCAGCGATCCCAGCCGACTTTACTGTTTTTAGAGGTTGTAGCGAGCTCAGTCTTAAAGCAAGTGAAGATATCATATGAAACTATGAAACCTAGGGAATCCACTAGTAGCAACCATGTCATGTTCGCTTGTCAGGAAGGAGGCTAAGTAACGCTTCAAAGTTAGACTAGAATTCTGGCGAGGGAAAGCTGTCACGGCCATTTTCAAAGGGGTCTTGACCTCTGACCTCAAGATATGTGAATGAAAATGGGTTATATGGGTACCCACAAGTCTCCCCCTTTACAGACATGCCCACTATGATAATCACATGCAGTTTGGGGCCAAAAACCATGCAGTTTTTTGCATGCAGTGTGTTATTTTTGCCTTTTCTAAAATGATGTGTTTGAATATTTCTGCCTACTGGGGTTCTTAAACAGTCTTGGAATTGCAAAAATTGGATCCAGTGAGTTGAATTGTCACCTGGCGCCTGAATTTTGTGTTTTCCATCACATATATAAAGACATTTCCACCATAACTTCATGCAGAAAAAGCGGAAATCGGTGCATAGAAATTCACCGGAATGAAGGAAATGAAGTGTTGGACGCTCAAAATTTCATAGGGGAGAACCCCCAGACCTCCGCTTAATGTGTACCTGTCAATACAGATGAAGAAAGTAATACTCTTGTCATGGAGCCTATTTTCTCCACTCCCAATATGTGATTTACTTGAGTTAATGTTGTTTGTATGCTGAAAGAAAGATGCACTTTGCTCTCACTCATCTGTTCAACATTAATGTGAGCTTGTGATGTTTGACAAATGCTCGTTAATTTAATGTGTTTAGTCTTTCTGTTCACACAGCACAGAATTCCCTGAACTAAGGAGGGCACTTCCCCTTTAAAATGACTTTGTGGGAGATTTTTTCTGTAATGTTAGTCAGTTCCAAAGAAGGAAATGTTTACTTTTTCTCTACTTCATTAACAATAGACTTCACGCAGGAAGCGATACAGAAAGTTCTCTAGTCCTTCTCTCTTGTTTTTGTCTATATACACAACTTGTTCTTGTTTTGTTAGTACCCATTGATTTCTTGGGATTCCCATGTTTCCTTATTTTTGCTTTTCTCTTAGGTAAGAGAACATTTTATTTGTGGGCTAAATAAAAAACTATTGATTCATTGATCTCAATCAAGACTCTAAAAACACTTGGCTTACATACTGCTCTTTGATGCTTTTTGGATTTCCTGTAAACGCCGGTACTGGCACTCTGGAAAATCCCATGTTTCCTTTGTTTATGTTTACTGAACAGTATTACTAACTGACTAACCGTATCTTAAAAATGCTTCTTAAAGCATTTTGTTTTTCTCCAATTCTTGGGCATGAGCCAGAGCAGCACACAGCACACACCTGCCACAGTGTTAAGGGGGAGTTACCTATACTAATACCTGCCCTTATATAGTATTTGAGGGGTGTTACCTACGCTGATAATCAGCCACATGCATCCAGTTTACGATCAAGTGGGAATCATCATTCAGCACACCTGGTAAGAGCAGATTTTAAAAACTTATTTTTTCTCTTAAGAGAAAATAAAAGAGAAATTTAAGAAAATGTTGCTGCATGAGGCTCAATATTTATGTTTGGCTTATGTCTTTTGATTAATATATTGTGTCAGACTACATTTGACTGTGTTTGAGTATGTGTCGGCTCCAAATGAAGGCAGATTGATGCCACCTGGCACTAATTCCAGAGATCCTCCCTGATTGGCCGCAGAAAGCAGGTGACAGGGTATAAAAGCTCTCGGAAGGCAGCAAACTGGTTGGTCTGTGTGTTCGTCACTCTCTGGTGAAATGGAGGATGGCCAGTGTTTTGTGTACTGGAAGGTTTTTCCTCATTAATTGTTTGCAGAGAACCACAAGCGATAAAAATGAAATGGTCTTTCTGCATGCAAAAAAGTGCTGTTAAGCAGCAAACAATTCCTCCACTGGTTTGTTAACAGTATAAACTGAATGTTTGATGTTTCATTGTTTGCTTGAAAAGGTGGCCACTTTTCAAGCAAACTAAATTATTCAAGTTTAATTTCTTTCTTTTCCAAAAACGAACATCTCTTGTGCTCGCTGCTGTTGTGATCCAGGCCCCTGAAGATCAGTAAAAAAAAAAGCATACAAATATGTAGCGGAGATGTTTTTATGCTGGGGAAAAAAAAGTCAAACAAGTGATTTAAAGCCACAGACTTGCACACAGTATCCCCTGTGTGACTTTCTATGAGAATAAAATCTGGAATCAGCGATTTGTCTTAATGAGCCTCGGCCCGACAAAGAGACTTTTTTACTCCGCGTGGCTCCCCCGCTGAGAAAAAAAGTTTATAACCTTTGGTATAGAATAACTTTTCTGCATAATTACAACAGCCGATTTCAATCCCATTGCTTTTAATATGTATTCCTGCTTTTTAGTGATTCATATTCGGCTAACAGCGGGTTGTTTTTTGCTCTGACATTGGCTGCGTTATAAAAAGGAATGTATCTCAGCTGTCTGTAGCAACACGGATATGAAATAAATAACCATGACAATAATGTGCTGTGGAGCTGTAATCTATCATAGCAGAAGTTCCCTTGCTCTTAAAAGCTGTAATCTATTTCACCCCCAACTTCTCCCCTGTGTCAACGCAGCCATTAGTCTCAATAAGCACCGACAAGAGCGGGAGATGTTCTTTATTTGTGGGGGGGAAGTCAGCCCTCTTTGAAACACTACCTCCCTGAGTTTTTAAAGCATGAGTCAGCTTGATGTGTAAGCACATCACCCAGAGTTACTCCACTGTTCTTGAAGTAAAACGTCCCTGAAGGATGTTTCTTACGGGTCCTCTCGCGAGTGTGTTTAAATAAGCCCGGCTCACAGGATGAAAAACTTTTTTCACTCTCGCTCCTCTGAATGAATTCGATAATAACCACGTTTGGCTGTTGAGGAGCGATGCCAAAACGATTACAGACACGCCTTTTTCCATTACTTTCATTTGGAGTCTGAAAGCGCAGGTTAAAACTCATGAGCCTGTCCCAGAACATCGACCGATCCGGCGGAGAGCGGCGAGGATTTGTTTTGTCTTTGTTACTCTGTCATTTGCAATTCCATAAAGTCCCAAAACGTGGCACTTCCTGCTTTCTATTCAATTCCAGCCGTACCCTTGGCCTGATTTAATACCGTTGTGTTGATATATGCTGCATGTCGGCTTTCAGCGGCTCCTACCTGCGAAGGGATTTACCTCCCAGGAATACTAAAGACTGACTTTACAGAACCAAGTGCCTCTATAGGGTGCGGAGACGGAGAGCGGTTACATCTTCCCACTTGGTTATGCAGATCCCACCTGGGTGGATGCAAAAGGGCGTATAGGTTTGATTTCAGACGTGAGGGGGGGCACAGGGAAGTGCTATTTATATACATTTATAAATCTTTCTGTATTGTTAAAGTCCCAGTGGAACGGAAGTTAGAGCGTCTTCAGCTTCTACTGTGAGTGTTTAGTCTTGTAGAGTTACGAGGTCGTGTCTAGAAGGGAGCCTGCAAATTGCAAAATCTGAGATCTGCAAAAACTTTCAAAAATTCTCGCAAGAGTCGCTGCCCGACAACTTATCTTAACCTTAACCATTCAAGGTCAATGCCTAACCTTTACAGTTTTGCGAGTTTCCCCAGTTTCAAGGCTCCCTTCTAGCCACTTCCCAGTTACAAGAGGGATTTAAATAAAATCCTTCGCATTTGATTGGACCGCTAAAAAGAGGGCGGGCTTAGAACGCGATACAGAACTACAGCACACCAAAGATGCTCTATAACAAAGCTGACGCGTTACAAGCTCTGCCAATGGTTTGAAATGGTATACAATACCTCCTGTCTCCTAAGTGGGCGTGGTCATGGCGTGGTCACCAATATGTATACTGTATAACCATGGGGGATCTCTTGTTGGGTCTCTAAATTTTAGAGTACGGTCTAGACCTGCTCTATACGAAAGGCGTCTCGAGATAACTTCTGTTATGATTGGACGGTATATAAAAATAAATTGAATTAAAGATCTATTGGGTAATATACAGATTGGGATATATTTGCATAATATGTTTATATTTTCTTTTGCTAACATTAGATATTTACACAACTAACAGCCATAATAGCATTACAAAAAATAGTTGGAGTGTGTTGCTGAGGCAGAGAAAGGTCTCCAACAAAGTTAATTTATTCTGATTTGTGTCTGAAAAATGTAATTTTAGTGTCAGAATGTTCAGAAGATAATGTGAAAAATGGGTCCAATATTTACTTTGATGACTATGGGGCGAAAGATTCAGTCGTAATCTGTGTTCACATCTCCCTTTGGAGTTAATCGACTCACATGAAACCCACATGACACAGATACAAGAAACTGACTCTCAGTGTGCCGTCTCCTTTCTGAACTGTCTCTGAGCACTCACATCTCCCTTGTGCCTAAAAGTTGCAGATTGTTTGATAGATGGATGTCATGATATTATTGGTTGAAAGTGCTTGGTACTATCTTACGTAAGCAGGCGTCATATTTAGTTTTACAGGAAGAAAAGAACATTGGATATTATTAAATACGTGCTCAATATGACCAGGGGATGTGATCTAAAAGGTTTAAAAAGGCATTTTTTATTTCATCTGGACTTTAAAGGATACACTTGGTTTCCCTCAATCCCCACAAAAGGTCACGGAGTGGCTGAGGACACCTGTCTTAAGCAGAGAACTGTTTGTTTTAGAGGACTGAAGCAGCGACCTGATGGCTTCCAGCAAACCTCTCTCTAATCTGAAGAGCACGCATCCATCTGTCAAAGCATTTAACTAAAGTGCTGCCTTTTCAACCGAGCCGTCCTCGCCGCGACTGTCACTTAACCTTCCCGAAAAAGAGTAAGGGCAAACATTAAATAAACATAACCCAAAGAATGATGTACCTTTTTAAATAAACTAGGAGTAAACACAGCTCCTGGACCTCCGTTTATGACACACACACACACACACACACACGCACGGTGTACCAACCAGTTTGGCTACGTAGTTGACAACCAGCGAGTCGATCTTCTTCTTCCCCAGTCGAGGCAGGTGTCTGTTGAGATGCTCTCGAAGCTTGTCGACCGTCTGCAAAGCAACAAAACACACACTGATTATTTTCTGTTCATGTGTGTGTGCCTGTAGCTTGGAGTTGTGTGTTTTAAGAACACTTTGCTGTGCACTCAGCGGGGGTCAAATTGAGTTCAGCTCGACTTTTCCCTCGACTACAGTGTCCCAAAATTGATTTAACCGCGGAGAGGGAGAGGAACAGAAGAGACCTGTGGACTTGTGAAGATGAGTGAATGTCTAAAAAAACAAGTTGACAGAACGACCTGATATCCTTCAGGGAAGGAAATGAGGAGGAGAGGGAAGGAAGTGAGCAGAGAACGAAGGAAGGGAAAGAGGGGTAAAAGAGTGATGGAGGGAATAAAGAGAGAAAGATGGGAGGACTGGGTCACTCTAAGAATAGCTGAGGGACTGCTAGCATCTAGCCTGAACTCCATTAAATTGAAGCTATCTGCTCTTTAAAAACTATGCTGAGCACAGGGAAAACCGGCGGATATGAAATTGTCCATCAAACAGCGTTCAGTGTAAAAAAAAAAAAATCAGGACAGGGACCTTAAGATACCCTTTTTTTAAAGTGTCGACTCATCTGAAGCGTAACAGTAGTTTCACCTTAAAAGATGACTACGGAGGGAAATGATCGGTTGTCAGCATTTCACTATGGATCTTTAGTGGCCTATATATCAGCCCGTGGTAGAGGAAGAGGCTGGGAAACGGTTGTATGTCAACAATCTGGGATGCTCAATGCATCTGAGGGAGGATTTTACAATGAAGTGCTTTACTATGCAGCCACTTTTTTCATCTATACAGAGAGGAAACACACACACGGTGCATTGTACACAATTATTCAAACTAAAAAGACCTCAAAGAAGGCGCTGTACTGTATTTTGTGTTCGGCTCCCGCTCTTTGATTCGGAGTGGCAGGGTGTTAACTGAAGTCTTTTTTTTGGAGCGTTAAAGGACTTTCTGCTTTTGAAATATCTGCATGTTTCGTCATGACTGACTGGATGACTGGTCCTTTTAACTGAATGATTCATTTGGCTGACTGCATTTCACAAGTGATGCTTTTCAAGAACGTGCAAGTTAAAACTAAAATCCTTTTGAGTCACTTTTTACTCTAAACCACAGGATTCGGATGCTATGACCAAAGATATGTCAATATAGAGCTGTTCCACCTTCAAGGAGGGTAAGAACACAAATGTAATACAGTTAACATTGTTGTATATGTATACATTAGATACAAATTTAGTATATTGGGACCACATTTTTCTGAAAGTTTTGATACATCCAACGAGGGGCTTAATAATACCAAAAAAGCCTTAAAGAACAAATGGATGCCTCATATCAGCCAAAGTTCCTTATTTGGGTAATTAAACATACATTTAATGGATTTAGCGCAACATTGTCAATTCAGAGTTTTTTTAAAGAGCACCTTTTATGTTTTTGTGCTTTTTCCCTATCCCGTTATATAGTTTTTTGTGCATGTAAAAGGTGTGCAAAGTTACAAAGCCCAAAGTCCACACTAAAGGCAGAAACACTGCTCCTGAACTGCCTGAAACGCCTCGCTTGAAGTCCCACCTTTTCTTCTGTAACGTGGTGATGTCACCAAGTAACATATTTGCATAATATCTGCCTAGCGGCTAGTTTGGCACGCCCTCAAACAAAGCTAGTTATAGCAGAGCTGGAGCGGAATACGAAGAGTTTGGTTCTGTTGACCAATCACAACAGAGTGAGCCAGCTGACCAATCAGAGCAGGCTGGGCTTTTCGGGAGGATGGGCAGGAGCTCAAACAGAGCGAGGGTGAAAAGAGGTGCTGCAGAACAGCCGGTATGAGAAAAATAAAGCCTTTTTTTAACATTAAAGCATGTAAACATGTTCTAGTAGAAACCCAAAATACAAGTATGCACCTGAAAATAAGCATAAGAAGTCCTCTTTAACTCTCATACGGCCAACTCTGTAGTAACACAATCGCCTTGAGTTGGTGCGCTTCGTTATCCTTCCCATCTCTACCATCCATCAACGCGACATAAGGCCTGGCTCAAAGTCGGTGGTCGAATTAATCAGCGGTGTTTGATGGCGCTGAGGTCAGGGCAGGCCAGTAAAGCTCTCCACACCAAACTCAATAGAAAGAAATCCATTCTTTATTGACCTGCCTTTGTGGATAAGGTTAGAAAAGGAAAAGGGTCTTCCCGTAACAAATTTGGAAGCGTTTGCCTAGAATTAGGATTTTCCCTTCAAGCGTCTAGCCCAAGCCATGGAACAGCTACTTTTAGCAGTGTATGTCTCTGTGTGTGTCTGTGTGTGCATTGACTGCTTTCAGCCTCTCTTGCTCTCACCAGGCCTATGAGCGCCCTCTGTTGATGGTCCTCCTCCTGGAAAAGTGGCACCAGCTTCTTATCTAGAAGAGAGCAGGCAATAGTTGGAACTTGCACATAAAAGAGACGTTTGAAGAAACCTTTGATGCTGCATCCACGCTAGACTGAACACTACAGGTAGCCTCAGGTGTGTCAGCGCGGTAACATTATTAAACAGGCCACCGGTAAGAGTGAAAGAAGCCCAAACTCTGACTTGTTTATGGCTTTAATAAAGAAAGAGGACTGAAGCTAAGACATTAATGGATTCTTTTGGGGTGGCTTTTCGCTTTAAAAATACATCCCATAGCTTTGGGGCTATGGCTGCAGTCCTGCTGTGTCATATGTGCGTATGCATGCTGCAGTGTTTTTATGTCAGCCACACTAAAGTGGACCACGCTCCAGCCTGGTCACTTTGAGATGAATTATTGCACACTTGCATACACAACATCATCTTTTGATCATTTTCACACACACATGCAAGAAAGCTGGCTTTTTGATGTCCCAGAGTAATATGTTGCAGATATTAATAGCACTTGCAAGGCACAGCTAGATGATTCGCTGTATGCATGTTAGAAGTTCAAAGTTATCATTAAATTTTTAATATTTTTGGACAATTAGCTGAAGTTTTTATTCTGAGCAGAGCAGGTAGGGGTCTGTGCGTTCACACCAATGGACACAATGGCTTTTCACATTTATTGACCATGTGACCTCAACTGAAATTTTTAATTTCCTTTGATAGAAGTGTTCTCTGGGCTTGCCTAAGCACAAATTGGAAGAAATATTCAAAATCAGTTAAATCGCTGAAGAGTGAGTTTTTCTTCTCATACTATATCTAGTATCTGGGCACATAATGGTACTGCTGTTGCTGCATTAGACTCCATTACATTTTAGGAAAAATCAGTAGTCCCATATGCCCAAATACTAAATGGCTTGAGGAGGCACAATCAAGTTTTTGGTTTCTATAAACTCATAACAACTTTAATATCAAAGTTGTGTGCAAAGATGCAGTGTGAAAATATATTTCACATGGAAAACATTTAATAAACATGTTAACATTTTTCCTAATTTTTTACAAAAAACCTGACTTTGAATATTAATAAAAGTGTGACATTCCATGTGATCTAAAAATGTCAGGGTTGTAGTGTTAGATACGTGCTCAAAGTATATTTTTATCAAATTTCGTGACTTTTGACAAATCAGAACAAATTTTTTTCTTATTATGCACAGGTTCAAACCATAGGTTTGCTCCGGGTACTCAGGTTTCCTCCCACAGTCCAAAGACATGCAGGTTAGGTTCATTGTTGACTCTAAATTGCCCCTAGGTGTGAATGTGAATTGCCCCGCGGTTACAGATAATGGATGGATGAAAAGTCTTTGGGCGCAAACGGGTTAATTAAACTTGGAGCATCGCTGAATAATGAATTACTAGATCGAAAAAGAATTATCAAAAATGTTGTTGATCCATTTTCTAAGTCATTTATCAAGGAAAATGGTAAACTATTTGCTGTTTTCTCTATTTCCTATTGTTGTCAATGGGATCTTTTTGGTTTTGCTCATTTGGTCGGACGAAACCCGGAATTTGAAGAAAACACTTTTGGGCTTTTGGACATTTCTATCCATGCTAGCGGCATAGCTCCAGGGATGGCTGTCCCTGGAGGTCTGTCTGCCTGAAATATCTCAACAACTATGGGATGGATTGCTATGAAATTTGCAGCAGATACATGTATCCGTGGTGCTCAGAGGATAAATCCAAATTACTTTTTTTGATCCTCTTGACTTTTCATCCAGCGCCACCAGGAGGTAAAGTTTTCCACTAATCCAGTGAAATATCTCAACATCTACTGGATGGATTGGCACAAAATTTGGTGCCGACACTCACAGTTCCCAGACGATTTATATCTGACTTTGAGGAATCCCCCGACTTCTCCTTTAGTCCTGACAAGAGGTTGACATTTATGGTTTTGTGCAAAAATGTCTCCACAACTATTGGATGGTTTGCCATGAAATTTGGAGCAGACATTAATGTTCCCCTTGGGGTGAACCGCAATAACTTTGGAGATCCTCAGACTTGTTATTTACAACGTTTCAGTCCACAGACTTTGGACTCACTTTACTTGTGATGGACATAAAATAAACACAACCTGCCTATAGGACATTCTGGTATGCTATTACTGTAGGGAATTAGTGAAGCATCTTCTTACATGAGTGCTATCTTCTGTTTTTAAGTGTTTCGGGAAGAGTGATCAAGTGTTTTACAAGTGAATCTGTGGGAGGATGTGGGTGTATGAGATCACCCATGTGAATTAACTGAGGTAAGGGAAGATCCCGTGTTGTGGTTGACGCAAAACATCTGCACTGGAGTCAGCACAGAGACAGATAGAGAGAGAAATTAAGGAGAAAGGTGAAGGAGGTAACAAAATCCCCAACATTATATAACTACAGCATTCTTCAACTCTGCTCTTTTTAAATTCCCTTTCACTCTATTTTTCTCCCTTTTTCTTCCTCCCTCCCTACCCCTGTGTTTCTTTTTCTCAACCTCCCTCCAAGATAAATTAGTGTGGTGGTTCTGTTTAGCTGAATTCTCCAGTGGGCATGAAGAATGCGACCTCAGAAGAACACACAAACACACTCGTGCACAGTTTTGAGCTCCATTAAAAGCTGAGGTTTTTGTTGTTATTTATGACATTCACACTCTCTGCATTGTGTGTGCGTACCCATGTGTGTTGCATCTATGGATTTATGTTTGTGTGTGTACTCATGCCGTCTTACCGAGACACCAGGTGTCCACCATTGATAGAACTCTACAAAATAAGAAGAAAAGCTTTGTGTGAAAACAATCCCTCAAGCTAGCATTATAATAAGAGTCTTACTTTTTTTGTGCGCTGTAAGCCGAGGCGGTATAATGCTTCACTGCAGCAGTCTGCAGCGAAAAATATATTAAAACTATAAAAAGTTTGTATGCAGGTGCTGGAGTTTTGGCCTGGAGGAAGAGGAGCTAATTATGAACCGAAAGGCTTTTTGGTTTGATCCCTGGTACAAACAGGACAGTTATATTTAATTCAAGGCAGTGGTGCGTACAGGTACATGCCCATCATCAGGGTTGATCATAAACTGTTGGGGCGCTCAAGTTATAATCTGCATTTCTAAGGTGTTTTAATTGAAAGTGGATATTTCATTTTCAAAGAGTAACCTGGTAACAGGCTACAAAAGGGTTCACGCAAGGTCATTCATGCGGTTAATAAGAGCGAGCACTTGGTTTTGTGTACTTTTAAAGCTTGTGTAGAGTGACTTACAACCAAAAGTGAAAGTGGTAAAAGAGAGCAAAGCATCTGCAAAGCTCAAGTAACTATACGCTGTGACTTTTACAGGGTGAGCAGACAGAAAACAGGCATTTTTTGTTCTCAGTGTTTTTTTTAAGAGTGGTTTACACTGATTTTGCTTATGGAAACTGATTGTACATTTATATTCACACTGCCTTGCAAAGAGTGTAAAAGCACATCTATCAAGGCTGCCAACAGGGCATGAACATTATAGAATTCATCTTGTTTAGGTTGCAGACGGGACGAATCAAATAATCCGATCATCTTTTAGGAGAAATCAGGGAGTTTTACTGAAGTGCCTAGAGAGTATAGACTCAAAAAGTACTTTTAAACTTGCTTTACATCTTCATTGTATTGTTTTATTTTTCAACTGATTGATTATACTACAGACGTTATGTGAGTTGAGAAGCAATTTAATAATTTAAACACATTTTTGGGTTGTGAATGCATTCCTGCA
Organism: Helicolenus avius; assembly: GCA_916700675.1. Classification (NCBI taxonomy): domain Eukaryota; kingdom Metazoa; phylum Chordata; class Actinopteri; order Perciformes; family Sebastidae; genus Helicolenus; species Helicolenus avius. The sequence continues at coordinate 11,535 of CAKAKQ010033635.1, forward strand.
TAGTTAAAGTTTAAGGCTGTCGATTTTCTGTGTTTTTGTTATTGGGGGGGAAAAAATCGAATCCTATAAAAAGCCCAAAACCAATAATGAATTGATTCTACAAACGCATACTGTCTGTGTAGCCAAAGCTTGATGTTTCTTCTTCCTCTGCGCCATAGAGCTTCACTGTTGTCAAAAAAAACTATTAAAAACACATCAACGCTGCACTGGGGGACATGTTCCTTCATTATGATGGTCACTGTAGATTACTCTAAGTCAATCCCACATACAGTACACCGCACTGCTGCTATAAATCAGTGGGCGACCTCCGGGTCTGAAAAGTGAAGCCAATGCAGAAGTGCCTTAAACTTGTATTCTTTCTAATAGCCAGCAGGGGGCGACTCCTCTGGTTGCAAGAAGAAGTCAGATTGTATAGAAGTCTATGAGAAAATGAGCCTACTTCTCACTTGATTTATTACCTCAGTAAACATTGTAAACATGGGTTGATGGTCTCAATCACTAGTTTCAAGTCTTCTTCAATACAGCATGATGTTCATTTAGGAAATTATGGTCCCATTTAGAGTCAAATAGACCATAAAGCAGGGGATGCTTTAGGGCATGGCTGCCTTGTGATTGACAGGCCGCTACCACGGCGTTGTCCGATCTGGGAGTTGTCTGTGTTTTCGTCCTACAACTTTAACCCTTTCACAGTGTGTTTTCAGTTCATAGTAACATTTTGGTCGCTTAAAAATGTCTTATTCAACGTTCGTTCCCTCTCTTGTCACTTCTGGTTGCAAAAAACCAAGATGGCGACAGCCAAAACGGCAAACTCTAGGCTTCAAAACAGCAGTTCACAAACCAATGGGTGACATCACAGTGACTACATCTACTTCTTATATACAGTCTATGCTATAATTACTCTCTAGAGCACCACATGTGTATTAATCCACAGCTGAAAATAGTCCCCAATACATTGCCTCCTGTATAAGTAAGATTTGCTAAAAATAAAAAACTACAGTGGCCAGCTGTTTTAGGGATTAATATAAGCTTTTATAAAAAATATAAGCTTTTGTTACAAATAAAAAAATTAAGTTTAAATATTCAGTAGGAACCAGAGGGCTGTGTGCCACAGAGGCTGGGGAAGTTGAGTAAAACATTGTTGGTTTCAGTCTTTTTATGGGATTAACTGACAATAATAAAAAACAGAATAACACATATCCTTTAAGGATAGCTCAACGTGTTTTTCACATTCAGCTTTTGTCAGACTACCTCTCCCTGGAAACCTCTGGAAAATCAATGTAACCTGCGAGGATATCTGTACTTGAGTTGCAGTTTTGTAGCTTCTGTTGGTTTTTAAGTGCAAGAATTGAATCCTTTTCTAAACCCAATTCTGAGAAAACAGTGAAGCAAACACAGAGCAGAGGTGCAGTCATGCGTTCCCTCTCTCCAGTCCACTTTTAGGTACTGTGTGCGTCTTTGGTGATGTGCTTTTTCTTAACAAAGCTCCAGTGGGAGGCAGACCTACTTCTTTGTGTTCTCCTCCATGTGATCCCTGTGGCTGGATGGTCTCCTCTCGGATCTCTGAAACAAGTAACGGCACCATGGGAGGGCTGTAAATATGCTCTCATTGTTTAACAAAGACCCGCAGGTATGCCGACATACACAGAGAAAAACAACAAGAAACATGCTCAAGCAATTACCATCAATCACGTTGACTTCCCAGTATGGGAATTTTGATTTGTGTTCATTACTATGCATGAGAAGCTTACCAGTTTCTCCCACTCGGCTTGTACGTGTGAGGTTCTGTATCTGGGGTTTGGAGCAGCATCCAGGTATTTTGTTCTGTCTGTGTTCCATTGCAGCTCCGACCAGAAACCCTGGAGACTCCTGGCCTGCACGCACACACACAAACAACAACCCCACAGTGACGCAGCAAGGGCATTGCTGCAAAGCAATTGAGGATAATTGCGTCTGAATTGCACGCAAATAGACACAGCATCACAATGTTTTACATATAAATGTCTTTCGGATGTCTGAATGACTTCGAGTGCAGTCATTTCCCCAACGTTGCATCACACACATGCACCTACAGTGTGTATAACATGCCGTGTAACAAACGCACGTTGTCTCCATTTTATCCCCAACCTAAAGTTTTATCACCTGGTTCCTGAAAATAGAGCAGGAAACAGAGTCGGAAGAAGACTCTATATACTGTGATGATAAATACAGCAGTCATACATACTGCTCAATAATAACTTAGAAGCAGTTTTATCGTAATAAATGTTGTTACCTTGCCTTTGAACACAGGTTCAATATGCAGCTCGGTGGTGCACAACACACCAGGGACCTCCGACAGACACGCTCTTATCTCCTAGAACACATAAAGAAAGTGTGTGTGTGTCCTGATTCTGCATTCATATCCATATATATGGTTGTCTGTTTATTTTCTATGCCTCTATGCATGCTGAATTGTATGTATAAGTGTGTGTGTGTGTGTGTGTGTGTGTGTGTGGTACCTTCTTGTCGAGTACAGAGGAGTAAGGCAGGACTTTATCCAGGCTGAGAGACTTCTCATAGCTTATTCTGTACAAAGATGCTGTGAGAGAGAGAGAGAGAGAGTACAGTCAGACTTTTATTTTATATATATATATATCACAGTTATGAAAAATTCTCATCTCAAAACAACTACAAGGCAAACGAGGCACTGGAACCAATAGCTGGTTTTATGGAGGCTGTGCATCTGTCGTTCTCCTGCACCTCTCTATTCTGTTGGCATTGTGGTGTTCCTGTAGTGTTGCCTGTCTGGTACACCCTTGAAGGGGCCCTCTGACCTTTGTTTTCAAATAAAAATGCTTAAAGGTTACATTGATAACATTTTTATGTAGACAAATATTAAAAACAAAAACATTGTCTTTAGAAAAGTGCCTATTAAAAGTGTGTATGTAGTAGAAGATTATTCTTATTGTGAATTAATTAATCATTTAAAAAAAAGTGGCGGGTCCAAAATGAATGGTTTGTTTACTCTGTGGAACATATCGGACGTTTGGTTCCCACTTCTAGCAAGGTTTGTGAGCCAATAGTAAAACAACGTTGGTATTGTGTTATATCTGGAAAAAACAGATAAATGGCTGAGATTGCTGGGAAATTTCTGGCAACGACTTGTTGTGAAGTGAATGCAATGGAAAGGGGGAAGGAGAATGCGAGATCTAGTGACTGAATGTTATCAGTGTTATCAATAGCACCTTTAATTTTATAGTGAATTTAGTTTGACATAAATCAGTAGATAATATATGTTGCAGAATACTGTATATTTAAGGTTTTAAATTAGCGCTATATACCCTTGTTATTATGTGTCTTCATTGCCTATAACTTCAACCACCATTTCTTTTCTATTCTTTTCTTCTATTTATATATTTCTTTCCTTTTCTTTCTTTCTTCTTTTGCGGATGTCTTTTTTTCTTTCGTAAACTAATTTCAATGTCATATTATTACTGTCATTATGTGTTGTCTTTTTGCTTTGAAAAACAACATTTAAAAAATTCAATAAATTAGCACCGGCAGGATTTCTTTTTTTCAGGGATACTGTGCTGCAGTTCAGAGAATGTGTGTGTCTTTCTATTCTTTTGTTGAACCAGGTATCTTTAGACACACACACAGTATGTGTGTGTGTTTCTCTGTTTGCTCAGGTGACAATAACAGAGACACTATAGTTTATTGTGGCGGATTTGTGGCTGCAAAAGCGCTCTCCTAATTTTAGCACAAGGGATAAGCCGAACAACACTGCTGATTATTCACTCTGTAGTCAAACTGTTGACAGTGAGGACGGTACTTCTGTTCACAGAGTAAAATCTTATTTATTGATGAATTCAGATCCGTGGCGTGCGCTCTCCTCTGTACCGAGGTGATATTGATGTTGTTGTCCTTTGGCAGATTATTGTGCGGATTACTGCCTTGCATGACCTTTTGTGTCTAAACTAGATAAAAAGGCCAGTAACACAAGGCTGTGTGTGTGGGGATCCAGCTTGAGGCTGCTGCTGCATATAATATTATATTGATATCATATGAGAAAAATATGAGTTGTTATTATATGATGTGAAGGAGTGTGTTACGCTCACAGTAAGTCCCTAAACATATGTTCTAAGTCCTGACAGAGATATTATAGGAATATTATAATATTATGCAGGGCTAAAATGATGAACTGTGGACATGTCCCCATTTTTTATGATTCAGTAGGTATACTTATGGCAATTTCTATATTGTGTTTGTGAACAATATAACTGATTATATGATTCAGTGTCTTGTGGAAACGAGGCCCTTGCGTCAGGTGGCCTGTCCCTGTTCCCACCACAATCACTGTGATATATTAGTGAGCACAGGTTACTCATGTTTTATTTATTAGGTCAACATAATTGTCCTCATATTGCATTGTACCGTGCCGTATTATTATGAACTCTGTATCTTAGAGCAAGTTAAAAGTAGCTACAGCAATAATATGCAAATGTATGCGGCAAGGTGCTCCAATATCTAATGTGATCATCTGCTCTCGAGGTGACGGCTGTTTTCGCAAAGATGAAATTGATATTGTTCTATTTTCTTCAGAAAGACATTGTGGGACATTCAAAAATGTGTGTCTACTAGGACTTAACCATATTTCATCAATCTGTTCTGTGCAAGTCTCCGAGGTCTCTAATTGAGACTCTCCAAGCCAAGAGAAAACAGAGTTGATGAAAGTATTCGGTTTTGTGTAGCCAAGATGTAAGCAGTCCAGTAACCACGTGCAGAAGGGGATAAAAAAAAGGCAAAAGTGCAGCCAGGCTCTAAAAAGGAAGAAGAAGTGAAACTCAGGAGACTCGTGCTCCAGCTGCCACTGACCAAGAATGAACTCCTGGATCTGATCGAAGGACTCGAAGGCGTTCACGTTGTCACACAGCCATTCAATGATCTAGAGGAAGGATATAGAAACACACAGGAGACGGAAGTCAATGTGGCGTACAGCTGTACAACATGGTCAGCTTTCAATATGCTTAGTTTATCTAAGGATACAGTTTATTGTTTAAGTGTGTGTGTGTGTTAATATAAAGCTACAGTCTGATTAGCTCCTCCCAGCACCTGTAAAGCCCGCTTATTGAGACATCATATCACGTTATCTCATATCACAATATATGCATTGATCTTCTCATCTAAATCTCGGCAAGAAAGTGAATAAGTATTCATATGTATTCCCAGTATGTGGAAATATGCCTTTCATTTTTTTTCTTTTACTTTATTTAAAAGAAAAGTCACTTTTAGGCCAACGTGGCTCTAGGTAGGTAGGGATGTAACGATACATCAATGTGGATCGATATATCGATTTAATGATTGACGATCCAGTATCATCGACGCAAAGTGAAAACATTGATTCATATCATCATCTTTAAACGCATTTATTTTGAAATTCCCATGGCACCAATATGTGTCCCCAATTTCAGGTCAAGCGCACCTCCTTCCTACAGAGCCCAGTAATAAAATTGTCAAATCGTATTTTAGTTGCCTTTTGTGAGCTGATATAAATGTAACTGATTGTGTTAAACGGGCATATGATATTGTCTCATATCGATCGCAGGCGCCTGAATTGAATTGAATCAATCAAAATCGGGGCTGACATAATCTGCAAATATCGTATTGTTGTCCAAAGAATTGATATACCATATTGCAATAAAACTGGTGATTACAAAGGGATGACAAAGTTGGTCAGATGGTCCACTGCTTTGCTACAGAGTAGACTGAAATATCTCAACAAAGATTCAGGTCAATATTTGCATGCTAACACACTAAACCTGCTGTCAGTATTGTCAGTGTGAGCATGCTGATGTTAACTGCTATGGCTGTATAGACTCCTGTTCAAATAGTGGGGATCTTGTTTTTCGTTATAAAAACAGTTCCAGGTGAAAATGCCCACAAAAAAAATAATAGGAAAAAAAGAAGACACATGAAAAATGAATGATGTCCTCAAAGATAGTCCCTGCAAACCTCACAGCCACAGAGCATCAGAGTGGAAACTCATTTTATGTTGCCCATTTCTCTGCTGTTTGAACAAATATCGCTTTTTCCAAAGCTAATATGAGTCCAGAGGAAGCGAAAGAAGCAAAGGTCGGGGTAGAAAAACTTACAACACTGCATTCTCTTACGGTTACAAACAAAAAACGAAAACAAGCAATCACCTTTATTAAAGCCACTACTTTTAGTGCCGCTGGCCCCATTAATGGAGTCCACCAAGAATAAAAGAAGTTCTGCGTGGTGTCCAATTCCTCAGCGCGAGCTGCACTAATGAAGCTGGTGACTCATTTAACCTCTAAAGAAAGAATTTATTACAACCTATCAGACACGCTGGAACATCTTAATTTAGGTGTACTACTAATAGAGTCTGAGTCACAGTCAGCGCCGGGCCCAAACAAAATATATCTGCCCCTTTCTTTCTGTCTTTGTTTGACTCGGTTTTGATCTCTGTCCACTTGTCTTCTCTCCTCTCGTGTTTTATTATCCTGTCTTCTCTTTCTTTCTGTGTCTTCTTCCCTCCAACTCAACATTGACACCTATCGAACTCACACAGAAGTGCAGAAAAGGTGCCACCTCCACCTTTTATCTATTTATTTTGACTTAGCTGTTCATTAAAATGTAGATTGTATTCTCTTTTCTGCTTCTTTATCCTTCCCTCATGTCTGCATTCCTTTATCGAGGAGGATATTATTGAGCTTGTGACCACTTAAACATTGATAACTGAAGTTTTTAATGATTTTGTGTTGATTGCGTTGTATAAAAAACGATGTGCATGTTCTGTAGGTCCAGAGATGATGTGTTACATCTTCATTTGGGGGTTACTTGACGCTAACTTTGACTCAAAAACTTTAAATGTCAACGCATTTGTCCTCCACAATGTATTTTCTGCCAATATTCGTACCTTCAGCTCCAGGTTTGGGTCGTTTCCCATGTAAACCAGCAGGCAGTGGAGGGCGGCCAGGCGCTGAGGGTCAGTTTTGCTGCTGGGACACCTTGGGACAGAGGTATCAGCAAATATACTTTTATACAACATACGCATATAAAAGGCAGGAGCACAGGCAGACAGCCAGCAGTCAGTGATGTATATGCTGTTTAAAAGTGGAATGAATGAATAGAAAATAATATTATTTAATATAAAAAAGCAAGAGGCCACTGATGCGTTTTTATCGAGCAGGATGGTTGAATCCAAACTGCTGGCCACGATTCAAGCTTAAAGCTGAGAGACTCTGCAGGTGTACGCGCACAGAAATAACTTTCCACCTGTCTGCTCCCTGCCTACCTATATTCCCCTCTGCTCTCCTCTATGTATATAAATAATAACCTAAATAATAACATAAATCCTTCATTTCAACAAAAAAAAGTTCTGAATCACCTGGAGGGAGTGTCTGATCGTCGCAGTATGTTCAGCAGGAAGGCCTGGCTGAGCTCAGCGGTGTGGATCCTCCCGGTGG